>JAPQRN010000006.1:4921798-4942017 GCA_037367275.1 Coranthus polyacanthus | reverse complement strand
GTAGCCCCCCCCCCAGGTCCGTCCATTAGCCATTTCACAATGCATGCGTACAAAAAAATAATAAGGATAACAGTAATAATGACAATAAAACAAATTCCGATTTGCATAGACAGATACACTACCATTCGCAGCGATAATATTACCTAAAGTTAAATAGAAAAGAAAGATATGCAAAGAGAAAAAAAATAATAAAATACAGGACATAATGTTGAACAAAACATCCCACAAAGCAAACCCTCAGAGGGAACAGCCCACACCCTTATTATATCGTTTTAATATCCAAACCGAAACGATGAAGACGGAGTCATTGAATGTAAACCCCAGCATCAGTAGTCGTGTCTGGCTCATACCTGATGGATTCATTTATTCTCCAAGAAAACCCTAAAACCTCCCCAGATCCTCTTAAAGTCCTCAGGCTTCCCTTTCAGATTATACATTATCATCTCGTTGGGTATGTGTGTTGCTAAGTCCTGAACCCACTTCACAAATGTTGGTGGTTGTCCGTCTTTGTTGTTTTTGCTGTGACAAAGGCAATTCTAAAAAAACTGGACTTTGCATTTATCTGTTGTTAACCCCTTTTGTGTCACTTAGGAGGGTTATTCTGGGTTTTCCCAATTCTGCCCCAGATGTAAAACAGGAGTGGGAACACTGATACATATGTCCTGGTCCTGCCCATACTTAAATAATAAGTAATATTTTGCTGATAATACATACTTTGAAACTAGTTCCTCCACTGCAGCAAACACTCACTTACACTGGAAGAACATGACGTGGGCCTCTGTGACTGACCTGTCCAGTAATGTTCACAGTGTAGTGGATGATTTATTGGTTAAAAATGTACTAAAATGTGTTTTAATGGTGTACTAAATCATCAAGCTAGTATACAGCTATATTTCAAATCACAATGTGAGATTCTGGTTGATTATCACACTCAAATCATATGTTAATCAAGCATAAAACCATAATTCGAGGGTTCTGCGTCTAGTCTGTGCTTGTGTGTATCCACAGAATGTAACAGGGGGAGAAAATGCGATGCTGCAGATGCGCTGCAGGTTGCAGGGAGGTGGCAAGCAGTCGAGAGATGTGTGCACACCAGGTAGTCAGAGCAAATAATGGCGACACGGCAGTGGTTACCAGGCTCTATCAGGTCAAAAACTCCTGTAGTGTAGAATAAGGCTCGATCAGCCAGTTTGTGTGGTTTTTACCAGCGAAAGGTGCTAAATAAAGACCCAACTGGTACGGTTGGGACTTTCCTGGTATAGATCACAGCGAAAATGTGAAAAACAAGTCTGAACATAACGAAAGGGCAGGTTTTTACAATACATAAAAGGGACACAGAGCTCAAAATTTCAATTCGATGCCGTGCTCACATGAGTTTGTTGATATGTTTTGCCTGCCTGTGTTCAATAAACGTTAAGACACAGCAACAGGGCACAAAAGCAATTTAGACAATGATGTTTCCAGTTTCAGCAGTTTGTCCCTCCCTTTTCTCCAACGTTACAATACTCATGTGCACCAAAAAACAAAAACCCATAAAGAGCTGGTTTATCCCGTTTGATCCTGACCTGAACCCCATTCAGCAGCTCTGTGATGAACTGGAACTGTAAATCATAACACAGGCCACGAGGAAGTTCAGCACAAACAGGTTTTATTTGGGGAATTTTCAAAAATATATTAGACATATTTAAAAGTTATTTACATAAGAAACTAGGAGATCAAGAATCAGTTTAAAATTACATAACACGAGAAAGATACAAGTTAAAAAAATGAATTAAAACAAGTATATAAATACAGGTACACAGACAAAATGTAGTTAAAACAGGCACAGGCAGAAGCAAAGTACTTTCTGATCATGGATTTAAGCTCCTGAAACTAAAAGCACTTCAGTAAAAGTAAAAAACACAAGGGGACTTGTAGTGAAAGCCAGTCTCTGGCTCGAGTAAGAACCAACTTAAGGCATTTCCATGAGAAACATTTCCATCCTATTTCAGTGTTTCGTTGTCGTCAGCGCTCGCAGAGGCTACAGTTTAGACGTGTGGCGGCTCATTGAGCTGGAAGTGTTGGTTTGACTGGAGGCGGTGGTCTGACTGGAGGCGGTGGTCTGACTGGAGGCGGTGGTCTGACTGGAGGCGGTGGTCTGACTGGAGGCAGTGGTCTGACTGGAGGCGGTCGTCATACTCACATCCTTGTTCCTCTCTTGCCTGAATCAACATAAGACATTACACTGTTAGTAAAAAGCAAAACATGGCTAAATATGTCAAGCTGTTTTAACATTTAATTGCTAGACTGGATATAAATTGCAAATATCCATAATTCAGTTTTTTCTAGTCAAAACAGACTTTTTTAAAATTTCAACAGCATCAATCTTCAATCGTAGCTACAACCCAAATATTGTCACTTGTAATAATCATCAATAATGTTAATATCAGATCTTCAGAATGGAAACTATTCATGTAATCTATAATGTCATGGGCAAGAGGACACACGTTACGTCCGAGGATACTTAAAAGCATCAAACTTTTCTATGTACCAATTAGTGCTTTTCCTGCATTGAGTTTACATAAAAATGACAGAAACATCTTTTCATCTTTTTTATGTAATTTTAACCGATTAAATCATTGATCTTATAGACAATGAGACCTTGAAGCCTCTGCGGTGGGGATGACTAGGCGACATTTGCCACAAAAGATTCAGTGTTTGTATGAGCTCATAATTCATATTCATAAAAAAGACCAAGGGGTGGAGAGAAAAGAGCCGCCCCCGTCTGACTCATTATTGTGTCCACGAGTAACGTCGCAGCAGTTTTTCAAAATATAAGTCCTCTGCTTCATTCTTGTTTTTATTGGGGGATGCACTGGTTCTGAGATATCCACAATGCACATATGGATTTCTGTAATTACATTTTTACTTGTTGCGATGCATTTTGGATATTCAAAATGACATTAAAATTATGACTAGTTGTAATTAGACAGAGACTGAAACTAAAAACACATGAATTTGTCCAATGAAGACTCACATATTTGACATGTTCATTTGGAAAAGGAAGAATTGAATCAGACATATCTGCAATACATACACAGATTAGCTGTTGAACTATATGAAACATTCATTTACATGGAAGGAATTCTCGATATCTTCAATTAAAGTTTATTTTATGGTTAAAATGCAATTACAGTGTGGTTAAATGTTAAAAAAAACCTTGCCATTATCTGAACCATTTGCAGTAGGATCTATGTTTGTTTGCAGTTTATGTCATCTTACCTCTCTTTGTTTGCCAGAAGGAGTTTTCCAAATTTTGACGCTGGATCCACACACTTTTTCTTATTTTCGTTGTTTGTTGTGATGCTATAGGGGAGGGAAAAAAAAGTCTACTTTAGAGAAAATCAGCAGAATGACATGGCAGAGAATGTGGCTTCCTTCACTTCATTTACTCACATGATCTCTGTCCTTGTGCAGAAGATGCTCGGGGGGAAGAACTCTACTGTCTTGATCAAGTCTCGGGGGATGAACTTGACGAAGTTGCGACAGATGCATTGAGAACCGCGATCCTGTTGTCCTGTCGAGAGATACAGTATCGTCTCAGTACCTGTTTAGTGTTATCGTTTTAAGACAGAACAGTGAAAAATAAGAATAAAAGCCCGTGCCAAGTACTTATGCCATTCAAGGGACGTTAGCTCCATCACGAAGGATGAGACACAAACGCACACACAAAATCTTTTCACTCTACCTTGTACAAAGAGGACGAGCAGGCAGCAGAGAAAGGCAATGACGGCTGACTTCATAGCTGTGGCTGCAGACAGGACAGACGCTCACTCTCTTCTGTGGGTCGAGACTGGTCGATGCTTTCGCTGCATGAGGGAATTCTATTTTATACACTTGGATCCCCCCATATATGGTCACTGTGCAACATCATGCAATGCTTTCACTTCCCAGCCTTTCATTTTGCTTCCCTTTTTCTCTCTGTGCCACCGTTTCCTAGAAGCAGAGGTAGTTTCCATCCATCCATCCATCCATCCATCCAGCCAGCCACTCAGGGAATCGGCTTCATTTGTGTTGCATTTTATTCCTGCAGATGTTTAAGTCTGAGCTCATTTTAATCACTTTATATACTGTTGGGCAAACACTGCGTCTCTTTACTTAAGTAGTAGTTTACGGGGTTTTCAGGCATCTGTACTTTGAGTATTTGTCTTTCTGACAACTTTGACTTCTACTTTTCTTCCCTGTATTTTCACACAAATATCCGTGTTTTTCAAAACAGGCTCGCTACTTAACGCATGCGAGGGGTTATCTCGATTATTTTTATTTTGCATCATGGCACGCCTTCCCAACATTAAGACTGGTTTCAGTCTGAAGGGATGTGACAATAACATGTAGAAAAGACAATCCCTTGGTGAATACGTCGGTGCAGATCACACACAACATACATAACAAGATATAAACGAACAAGAACTGGAGACTGGACTTTGGAGAAAAAGGCGCCGTAAGTGTTTTGAGTAGTGTTGCTGACATTAAAAAGTAAAGTGTATTTTTGTGTTGTTGTTTTTTTTGCTTTGCACAGAAAGTCAGTTCTTCAAACAGCTACTCTTTACTTTTATACTTTGAGTAATTTTCAGAGGTTTTTTTCACTTTTACTTGACTAAAGAAGTTGAATCAATACTTCTACGTTTCCTGTGGTATCCTGTGAAACCACCAGAATATTCAGAAATACTGAGTGAGACATCTTTGGGTCTCGCCACCCAGCACTAGTATACTATTAAAATGAGTAATACAGTCAAATGCAACTAAGATGACTCCAACACATTCTTGTGCAATATTTAATTTAGTGTAGCGTCAGAGACGGCATGTCAGCATTTTGAGATTTCCGCAGGACTTTGCTTCTGAAGTGTCACCGTCTTCCCGTTTCCTCAGCAAAGCCTTCAAGACTTTCAGAGAAACAGGATGTGAATTGAAAGCAACTGAAAAACGGAGAAGTCCAGGTATTTACTGTAAACCCTCGGGCCTGGACCCTCAAAGAGTTTCATTTAAACGGAGGAAGGAAGAGGTGTCGGGCTCAACGTACAGGTTACATGTATGTGACGAGTGCTGTAATAATTCATATTCACACTGTCAATCATTTGATGAATATAACAATAACTTCTTGTAGTTGTAAGTTGTAGGGAGTCGAGTAGGGGAAAAACTGCGGTGTTTAGCGCAACAGTGCCCGTTCGTCAACAGCTCAGTGCGTTTCTCTGCCTGACTTTAACACTGTAGTGGGTATTTGACATCAGTCCAGACCGTTTTCTCCTCTCTGCCTCAGCGTCCAGTTCATCTCCTTCAACGGAACCTGCTCTCCAGATCAGTTTTACTCTTGGCATGGCTGCTTCTACCGGCAGACAAGTAAACAAGCCTGTGTGGACTGTGTGGCCATCTTTAAACAGTGATCATGGGTTAAAACACTGTTTAATTTGTGCATATTGCTGACGTGTAGGTAACTGAACTGTTACTTCAGGTACACGTTACAGAACCAGCAAAAGCAAAAAATAAGCAGTTTAAACTTTTTCTCCCGACATCCATAAATCTACTGAACCACCGCCAGTTTACGGGTATTGTTTAACCCTGGGTTTTAAGATTTTGCGCTTTTTATAGTTATTTACAATTTTATGTCATCTACTTTGATTTTAGCAATATTCACATATTAAAAAAAAACCCTTTTGATTTTTGCAGTGCAGGTTGACGTGACGTAAACAGATGTGCAGGTGGCGGTCGGTCCCGTGTCTTTATATGAAGTAGCATATTATAGTAACCCTGGTAACTTTTTATTTGTATTTCATCCTTTATGGTCAGTTGATCACCTTCTAAAACTTTTTTTTTTTTACTGTGAAATAAATACGGTTTCTCAACTCTTATAACAGTCTCCTGGTTTCCTACAGAACCATTATTCTTCAATTGTCAAACTTTATTTTACCATAAATTTCAGTCAATATTTAGTTGAGCTGAAGACACGTCTTGTGTCTCTACGCAGGTAATTGATTCCAGTGGGTCTGTTTAAATACGTCTCTTGCTCCCCCTCTTTATAGTGGGAAGAGTCACAGGTCGGGAATGTGACAAGAACAAATTCATAATTTTGAAGAGCCATCATTTTTTCATTTGTTTTTCTTTCAAGATTAGAGCCTTGACAGTCCACTCAGCAAGTAACTATGAGAAAACAATAAGAAACAGTTTGACACAACACCATGACATGGGGCTTGCATCAGTTTATTATTCATTGTGTACAAGCTTTGCCAGATACATGGATGTAGGTTTCACAGCTGTAACACATTGTGGATGGACTTAAAGACAAATGTTTGTGTACATTTACAACACACTGAGCCACACAAAAACGAGGCTCTTTTTCAAATTATATTTGAATCAGTGATGACTCAAAGGCTGACCACACGTCACTCTTCAATCTGCAAGAGAAGAAAAACTAGCAATTATTCACTCTTACGACGTGGGACACTCTTTATGAGTTGTCGGTGACTTTAAGACATCCATCAATATAGATTTAACATTCATGAGCAAGCTAGCGCATGTATATTATGTGTATTATTATGTTATTTGTGTTTGGGGAGAATGTGGACCAAAAAAACCAAAACAAATGTTACAGTGTTCCTGTTTGTTATTGCAAACTCTTACCTGAAGCACAGGGATAGGCGTATTCTGCCTCGTCCGCTTCACCTGGGAGGAAAAAAGACGACATTAAATCAAAAGAGTGTCTATTTGTACCTGGCTGAGAATAGGCACACGGCAGTTATGCAGATATTTAAGTCCAAAAAGCAAACTCGCAAAAAATGTAATGTAACATCAGTGGTTCCCAAACTTTTTGAGCGTCGGTTTTGTTTCTCCTCAAAAATACACCATGAACTGCCATAACGTCGACATTTTATCGACTCTTCCACCATCAAAACAATGTTGAATTAATGCACTTGTCAGCCACGGATAACGTCACCAACAGACACATGAAACAAATAATTCAAAAGCGAACACGCAGGACAAAATCAATGTATAGGTGAATATTTACAAATGTTTACTACAATGCACAAAGTACATTTTAATATCACTAATTTGTTTTTTTAATTTGCATTTTCCTTACTGTTCTAGCTATTTGGGTGTATATAAACGTATACACGTATATATTATATGTATTGAACCGTGTCATTTTGTTATTACCATGGTATCGCACTATTTATTTGTTCAACACTACGGGCACTGAGGTACAACATTTTATTCCAGGTTATCTCACACCAAACTCTTACTCCAAATCCTAATTCTGATAATTGAGTGAGACTGACTATCTGACTTACTGGGCTGGTAGTAGTCATAGAGCCTGACCACGCCTGGTTTCAGTCTCCACACTGGGAGCTCCTGTATCAGAACTAATTTGTGGTTGATGACTATGTCCTTTGGTAACTGTTGGAAGAAAAACAGACATTGTGGATAATAATACAACAACGTTATAGTGCATCATGAAGTGGTTCACTGTGATTCATCTCACCTCCTCTAGATACACCAGAACACGATTGTCCTTCTTTTCAACGCGATCCACCAGCAGACTATTTTGGAGCTGTGGAGAGATGATATTCAGCAGAGTTATCCATCATCGTGACATCAATGGGTGCTTTCGGACCAAACAGTTCTTGGAAGCTCCCCTTACAACTAGTTACCTTTACAGGCTTTTTTCCCCTGTTTGCATTTACACCACCGATAGGAAACCTGACGCGACATAATAACCTAAGGTTGCAAGTTGAGAGGGAATGCCAGAAAGTTTTGACTCAAAATCATCTGGTGTTTGTGTTTTTTTTTTTTTCCATTTCTGGAGCCAGGGCTGTGTACAAACACTATAGGGCAGCAGAAATTAGTCTTTATACTCGCAAATGAGTTAGCGCTTTGAAATAAGGTCTGTGGATTAAGATGAAGACATGTTCTGTGACATACATACCACACTCGTGAATTTGACGGGAAGATTTTTATGTCATGATTTGTACTGGATAAATATAATACTGGGCTGTAAGTTACTGTATTCTATATAAAATACCTCATATGTCTGATTAGTACAGAGGATTTAAGTGAAGGACAGCGGTGCTCGTGAACTGCATTCGTCATCGCAACAGGCGTGACTGACTGGAAGATGTCATGTCAGGAGAGATGCATTTATGGACAATCCTGATCACGTCGGGAAATTAATTACAATGGGATAGCGAGGAAACTACCAATACTAAGTGTCACGAAGTTATCAGGTTATTGTACATTTGGCATACACACAAGAAAGGGTAGGTATTTCCTCCGAACAATGAAAAAGTTTCTCTTGGACTAAAAAGCACTCAATAAATGACAAACCCAGCAAACATTTCCTTCAGGTTAAATTCACTGTTAAAACTCACCTCGCTCAAAGAGTACGAGGATAGGGCAAATCCAGAGATGACTTTGATGTCCAGGATCGCCATGTTTGAACTGTTTGAACTGTCCGTTCCCCTGTATCTGTCAGTGGATGCATAGAGATCAGATATTACAGTGACGTTTCATCCAGTTTTTCACAGGGTTATTATAATTAACAAGGACTAAAACTAAAATGAGTGAAATGAAAATAAAACATTAATGTTAGAAGTCGGCTTCGTTTTGACAAAGTTCTGCTTACGGTTTAACTTGCTTCTCAAATATTTTTTTTGTATTGCCAAATAATTCAAATTCAAGCAAAGAGTCTATTTGTGTCACTGAAAAATCTAACTAAAACTAGTCACTTCCTCGGAGTGAAAATAAATATGCACTCATAAAACTAAAATATTATTTTTTAATTCTAAATTTCAATACGTTTTTGTAGTTGCACTACGTCTATGCGCAGAGATTTTTATTAATATGATGTTTTGTTGTGTTCCAAATAAATAACTAAACATTCAATATTATTACACAGGTGCTTGAACATGCGATTAGATTGAAACATGCAACAACTAGATGAATATAGTCGTTGATAATTACTTACAGACTCTTGATCTTCAGAGTCATTTTAGGTCTCTGAGAACTGGCGTCGCAGTCGGCCTCCGTTTCTACTTCCACATTGAGAATCTTGTCGCCCTTAGTGGCCGGGATGTTGTAGTGTGCAGAAATCTGTGGAATAAGGAGACACGGAGGGTTTTAATATCCATGTATGATTTAATGACTGTAGCTTCATCAACGTTCAAGTCAACTTGTTTCCTCATTTTGGCAGCGCTTGACTTTACACCTATGTAATAACAGTTATAGTGGGCAACAGTTTGATAATATAGATGTACTAAGTAATACCAGGGTCTCAGAAGTCTTAGCATTAAAGATATAATTTGTGCAGCATTACTTTGAAACAAAAGTGAATGTTTGGGAGAGGGAGGATGAATTTCAGCTTTATAAACCAGATCCAGATTTAAGATGTGGTAAAATACTCCACAAACACAAAGCTGCGGCAACCAAATAGTTTTAAAATGTTTGATTTTGTCCCGAGTTGTGATTTACGGGGTGCGCTGGAAAAAGACGGACAGGACCCACAGCTGGCAACCATAGGTGAGTAAGACAGGTCGACCGGTAAATCGAGAGCTTCGTCCTTCGTCTCAGCTCCCCCTTCATCAAAACAGACCAGCACAGCATCCGCATGACTGCTCGACGCCGCCTGTCGACCTCACCTATCATTCCCCCACGCGTGAACAAGCCAGCGGGAACGCATCATCCACGAAAAGCAGAGATGTGATCCTCAGGCCAACTAACCTGACTAACTACTTTGATTACCATGTTATTACTGAGCTGCGATGTAAAGTGCAACCTTTGTTTTTTGAAATCAAAAGATATTAACCAAAAGAATGAAGTGAATCAAAACCTGAGCCCCTAACAACGTCAGACTGTTCCTACCAGAGCTTCATCAAGCTGCTGTTCGTGGTGATGGACTTAACATCAAAGACAAACACAGAGAGACCGTTTTCACTGACCTGTATCGCGACGCATGCAGTTCCCTTCAACTTCAGAGTGAACTTTCCTGTCCCATACTGCAGCGCCCTCTCCTGGTACACCAGTTTGTTGTCCTGGTTCACCTCAAATATCTCTTGGCCACTGGAAGACTCGACTTTCACTGCGCTTGAACCCCCAGGATTGTACACCAGAGTGGAGTAAAGCGCCAGAGCCTGAAGAGCCACCACTGTGTCCTGCAACGCACGACATGTGATTAAATACACATACATATGCAGTGTAAAATATAAAATATGCATATAGATTAAAGATTGTTCTTCATTTCCTTCTTTTTTTTCCACATTTCAGCTTTGATAATAATGAAGACAGAAAGACATTTCATTGTCAATCAATGTCCGTCCACCCGTGGATTTTTACATCGAAATCAGTTTACAGGGAGCTTTATTATTCAGCTGACCCGAATTAATGTTTTGTCTTCCCTATTTTAAAGTATTTAAGGTCTTTCAATAGTCTATATAATCCGCATGTTATTATCTTTTATTGACCTACTGTTTGTCTTTATTTTATTTAATGTTGCATCAGTGGTTTTGATGAACATTTCTTACTCATTTTTAAAGTTGGTGCCAGTCTTGACTTTACTACTGGTTTTTAATTCACCTGTATGAGCTACAGTATGTGTTTGCTTTTATCGTCTTTGCGTGTCTTAATTTACACTATCCACATTATTTTTGTGGCTGTAACTTTAACCTCAGTTTGCGCAGCACATTGTGCCTCCACCTGGAATGTGCCATATGATTAAAGTTTTGCTTGTTTTTGTACTTGTCATTCTTAACCGGTGTCTTTTGGCGTTGTATCCTGTAACCAGTGTCATGCAGCTTTCTTATTTTAGTTGTCCCCACAGTTTTCTCCTAACCTAAATCAAATAGATTTGTGCCTAAACCTACTGACACTGTCAAAGCATAAATGGAGCAGTTATATAGTAATAATTAACATTTGATGTATTTTCTGGAAGTACTGTGTCATTTTGGGAGCAATTCTCAACCTATTCTGCCGTTTAGGAATAAGATTTATATATTATCTTTAAAAACAGACAAAACAAAACCAGCAAACGAAGGTGATGTACCAACAGGACATGCAAAACCACATGGCCAAACAAATGCAAGACGGAGACAATGAAGTTAACAGGACAAAGAGATGCAAAAATGCATAGAAGATGTAAACAAGACTGAGATGTGAGAAAGTCAAAATAAAAGATGAGTAAATACAAACATTTATAGAAAACTATTACTGTGCACCATCCCCATTCTGTATTAATAAAAAATAAAGTATCTAAGGGGCTGAACAATTCTGCAGTGATCCTTGTTGTATACAGGTTTTTAGATGTCTTTAAAGTGTATTTGACATGTGATTGAACACTGCTGAAGTCAATCATTAAGCTGTTTATTGCGTACCTGTGTCGAGGAGAAGCCTCCGTAGTTGTTTTGCTGTGTCGTCAGCCATCTGACGATGCTGGCGGCGTAGCCCAGGTCTTCAGCACTAGGGGAGGCGCTGAGTTTAGCCAACAGCACATAAGAGCTGATCTCCACAGACAGAGAGGCTGATGTTTCTGCTGACGTCTGAGACCAGTACAAGAAGCCTCCTGCAAACAGCCGCCAGCACACGGACACATAAAATAAGTTACCTTCGCAATAAGAGAAGCCACAGTGATTCCCTTTGGGAGACGGACTCACCGTCTTTATTTGCAACCTGGTGTAGCTCATCCAGAAGCTTAGCCTGGGTCTCCATGTCTCCTGCCAGGGTGAAGACGTACGCCAACAGAGCTGAAGTGTAGGTGTTACTCAGGTGACACAGGGACTCTTTGAGACAAGACAGACTCCTGTTCACCACAGGATGCTACAAAAACAGAAAACACCACCGATTATACACGTTTTCAGGAGTCAGCAGCTTGTATTGAGCTCAACACGAAAAAGTTAATTTTGTTATTGTTTTACCAAATTGTATTTCAACACAGACCTTTCAGTATTCTCTATAATTGTCTTATCTAATCTGTGATGTTACTGCGTGTCCTCTTTTTGTCATATGATACAATGATTACTTTAATGGCTATAATAACAAATACCCTCATTCATTATCTTCACACCTTATCACCTCACATTTAGTCTTTTAATTTGGACTGAGAGGAAAGAGCTGCAGAAGGAAGGTGTGTATTTTCAGATTCTGTCATTTTTTTCTCCCTTTTTCCTCTAAGATTAGATTTACCAACAGCCCATAACAATATAAAGTAGATTCCATGTACTGTAGCCAGACATATTTGTACTGAGATGATATTTATACTCACATCTGGCTTTATATTCATTTCCAAGAAGGCAGCAGTGATATAAGCAGTGAGGGTTACTTCATCAGACACACCACCCTGTAAAGATGAAACACCACAACATTAGTACTGTTATGTCCAATATGCAAGCGATCATTAACTACTATACTGAGAGGCAATGAAAATGCAACACTTTTGCTTTGTGTTTATTTTGGTTCATGAAGTGTGTCGTTAGTTTGTGAATACATGAGTGAAACTGACCCTTAAGGCAGGATGTCATGCTCCAGTCGTCATGATTACAAAGGACAGTAGGGCCTTGTTTCTGTTGTTTTGAGTATCGTGTACAGACTGAGCGTAACAGTAAAGACTGACTTAAATGGTTATTGTCTCTATATAAAAAGGCAAGAAAAAAAAAACAGCTGAAATGGAATTGCTGCAGTGGACCAATGCCGTGTCAACGGCACGACCAACTGGGCTCTGAATGATCGGCCCCGTCCTGGACGCATGAAAATTGGTCTGGATATTAGATGAGGAAGAAACAGTGTTGCATTTTCATTTCATTGCTAACACTTACTCATACTGCAGCAGGAATTAAATGCAGATGTTAAGTAGTATCAGTGGTTAAAAATGAGCATCAGTTATTCTTCAGAGTCTACCGGGACATTATTGTACCTTAATTCTGTTGTTAAATAGTTTTCCTGATTGTTCAAAACAGCCATTTTCTTGCTGCTTGCTCTCCAGCCACCTCTGGGACTCTTCTATCTTGCTTGGGTCGATGAAGACGTACGACTGTCCTTTTGCAAAGGTCCTCAAGACAAAAGCAGTCAGCCTGAGGAGGAAATTCACAGACAAAATTAAACTAATTCAGCACCGTTGCCCTAAACGTACAAATAATTCTGATATTCTCACCATGTGTTGGGCGTTCCACTTCCAAACGTGCTGTAGCCGCCGTCGTCATGCTTGTAATTGAGCTGTCGCTGGTAGCCTGTAACAAAAGAGACGTCAGTACAAGGCCTACAACAGCACACAAAACAAAACAAAAAACCATTGCTGGATCTGACTTTGTGCCCTGATTTTAATGTTTAATAATATTATTTTATACACACATGGACAGTATACTTAATGAACAAAATGTTATCCTTCCATTCAAAAATAGATTTTTTCCTGCATGTCACAATGCACCAATGTTTCTTTTCATTTCAAATCTAAAATATGGCGCAAATGGTGACAATATGAACAAAGCTTTACACTGACAGAAAATACAACTGAGTGACTGATGACACTCAATAACTAATAAGTTAATAATAAATACATGTATTTATGCCCTTTTGATGCTAAGTGGTTCTGTGAGTTCTTAGTTTTCATTAATGATTCTACATTGTTTAATTATTTAGTGCCCAGTAAAGAGCTCGATCTAATCTAAAGGAACGGGAATTTTATCTGCAATTTGGCTAAAAGGCATAATTTTGTTACATAACTCTTTGAACCTTGATAGAAAAATAAAAATGGTATTTTTCCCCAGGCACTCACCTACAAGCATTGCCAACTGAACTCATGAAGTTCCGAGTAGAAACTCGCTCGTCAGTTTCTGTGTTTGGCTTCTTTTTCTTTGTTAAAGTATAAAAGTTAACAGAGACTCACCGCTGGTCAGGAATCTGGTTGCCTTCTCACGGATGGCTGAGGTCAGCTGATTTGTGTTTTTCAGGTACTGGAGGATGTAAATGTTGGGTGCCAGCTTTACCATGTTCTGCTCTCCACATCCATACGGCATCTGCAGCAACCCGTCCAGGTTCTGCAGAGCCCGACCCAGAATGTCACCTGCAGAGAGACACCGACTCACTGACACTGAACATCTAACGTAGCTGACCTCTTTTTCTAGCAAAAATGTTTTTTCTTCAACAGCGCATTTGTTGTTTGAGGAGTATTGGGTCATTTAGATTGTTTTTAAAAAAATACCTTCCTCCTCCTATTTGTAGTGATCCACACTTTTGTGTGTATGTGTGTTTAGTACATGACTTCATTTTGCAGAAAAAGACAAAGCCTCAAGTTTTTGGTCATCAGTGTGTAGTATTAGTACAAAAGTTTAGCATAAATTGTTTGCTTCTGCAAGAGATCAAAAACTCATTTGGTAGAAAACAGCAAGTCAAATGAGAACATCTGTTTAAAGAGCAGCCTGTTAACCCATCATGATGCGCTTCATTAAAGCAACACTTTAAATTTAGTTTACCCAGCACTGATACTGCAACTCGAACCGATCCCTCAATCACATTCCTGGGGAGTACTATGATTGCTTCCTCAGTCAAAGACTTTCCTGTGTAAAAAAAAAAAAAAAGACAGAAACCAGAGATAATATTAACACCTCAGATGTCACTTAGAATTAATAAATCTGAATGAATGAAATCCCCTTTCCCATTCCCTTAAATACATTTTTGACATGCAGTTCATTTTTTTTATAGTTTATGGCTTTTAAAAAATACTTAACAGGCCTAGTCTTAACCGTACTGACCATCTGGACAGAGCAGCCAGCTGTACGTGTCTGTCTTCTCAACTCCTTCAGGCTGAGAAGAAAGAAAGCGGCAAAATCTGTGAGCTGCACTGTCACTGGAGACATTAAGGTTACACCCAAACAAATACAAAATGTTTTTCGAGTGCTGACCTTCACTATGACAGACTTTGTGACTGTGTCGATGCGACCTCTCTCAGGCAACACATCGTTGCCGCATGAAACGTGGGATTTTGCTTCAACCGTCACCGTCACTTCCACAACCCCTAAAAACACAACATAAATGACAATGTCCAACATTTACAGCAGAAATAAACATGTTTACAGCCTGGTGGTCTCTATAGTGAGTTTCCCCATTTATGCACAGCTTCCTTGCACAAGCTCTTTCCTCTTGGTCCAAATCAAACGACCAATTATAAATACAGATGAACCTGACACATTCTGTGTTGAACCATAGAGTAGAGCAGTAGAGTCACATCTGACTGAATCTGATCAGTGATCAGAATTACAGCTGTCATTATTTAACCTCCTCGTCTGTCTGAAAACACCTGTGATTAGCCAAAGTCTCAGGTGTAGCTTTTCTACAGTGAGGCTCCGCAGAAGAGGCTAGAACTCTATTTTTCCTCTCAGACCACTTGAATTACAATATGCTGAAAACTAACTATGGCACTTTTGCTCAATAACAACCCAGAAACTGGGTTACACTGTTACACTGTAGCTTTAAGGTTTAAAGTTTAGCATAACTGTCTGTCATGTGGGCTTTGATTGACAGACAGCTCAGATGCATTTGTAGCTTCTGTTTATTGAATAAAACACTGTATTTAAAAAAAGAGGAAACATTTTACTGGTACTTCATTACAATATCTGCCCTGTTAGCATAACTTAGCTACATTAGCTATTGTTAGCCGTAAATTGTACTGTATTATATGGTCTGTCAGCTAGCGCTAACTAGTGGCTTCATACATTATGAAGTTAACATTAGTGGTATCAAACATAACTTAATAAGTCCAGTAGCTGAAATTATTTGGTGGTGTTTAACTTGGCACTGTTAGTAGGTGTGCTCTGTGTTTTAAGCAAGCGTTAGCTTGGTGAGTTTCACCCCTTGCTCTTCCCCAGCTCCATCCTCGTATCCAAATATCTATTCCCAAAAAGACAATATGGCGACAAACAAAAATGCAGAGGCTCGAGGCTTCAAAACAGCAGCCCCCGAACCAGTGAGACTTTTATATACAGGCTATGACTTTCTGTCATTTGAATGTCATTTTCAGTTTGTTATGTAAACTAATACACCAGTACGAACTAATGTGAAAGTCCTACCTAAGGCTGAGGGTTCCATGATCCACCTGATGGTCTTGCGTTCTCTGCCACACAGACAGGATGAGCACTGGTCTTCAGAGACGGCGGTGAGGATGTAATCTGTGGAGGGCTCTATGCTCACAGCGACCTGTTTAAAACAACACTTGTGAACAACTCATAATTCCCCTTTTTATGGATCTACTCCAAAACTTAAAGGATTCCTCCTTGGCCCATGTTCTGTCCTCCCACCATGTTTCATGAAAATTAGGTGAAGTAGTTTTTGCATAATCCTGCTGAGAGACCGACAGATAAACAGGGGTGAGTGCATAACCCCCTTGGCAGATGCAATACATGTGTAACATTCTTTCAGGATTAGTCCATTTTTGTTGAACTTGCGCTTTTTGAGCATTGAGTATGTTAATTTTGAGGTATTTTAATTCACGACCTAACTTAAGTCTCCGTAAACTATGTGCCAAGACAGCAAGTTGGTTGATCAAGATGAAATGACACAAGAGTGTTCTGAAGAGTGTTTGAACAAAAATCTAGAGATAGCTGCTTATAAAAACTGCACATTCACGCAAATTACAAGTGTGTAAGTGGTAACAGCCAGTAGCTTTGCCGATGTTGGTTCACCGTCTTGTACAATTTCACTTGTAACAGTTTGAGTAAAATGACTTATTACTGTTTACTCCTGACAGAACCTGTGTTGTAATAACGAGGAGGTTATGCACCTAGCTGCTGCTGAGCGTAAGTCACCATTAAGCCTTTATAGATGTAGTCAAGTTCAAGGTGATCAAGTTGTGGTAAATAGATTAAGATTTTTAATAAATAATCTGATAAAGACGCTATCCCATGCATGTCTGCAAAACAACTGAGAAACACTTCAAGCAGTGAAACTTTACAGTATGTGTGTTTTGTTCAGTTATTCCCTTCGTTCTTTAATCCCACTTTTACTGTAGCAAACAATATGTCGCGTGTTGAATCCAAAGCCACCGCTTACCATGAAGCAGTTGGACAGGTAGTTGAAGATTGTCGCCTTCAGTTCAAAACGCTCCCCTCGGACGATGGAGTAGGGAAGGGTGAGCTCCAGGAAGAAGGGCTGGAAGACGGTGAACGCTACACGAGGAGCCAAGCCAAAGCCCTGAGTGGACAGACAGAAAGCCTCCGTCTCCCAGGTGGTGATGGTGTCTGGGACAGTGAGGGACACCTCCTGCGATCCTGACTCTCTGGATTAACAGATACAAACAACCACATAAATTATCAAGAGGTGGCAAAAACGCACATATTCTTGACTTAAGTAGAAGCACAGATACTTGGGACTCGGGTAAAATTAAAGGTACTGATTCAACTAGTTTACTGAAGTAAAAATGGAAAAGTACTGAAATGTACTTTTCATCTTGTTGCATGTTTTATGTTTCTGTCTTGTTATATCGTTTTTGTCACATTACATGGTCTTGTTATGTCTTGTAACATCGTTTTCTTTTTGTAACGTCTTAGGTTGTTTTTGTCTCATCGCGTCTTTTTGGTCTGTCTTGTTACATCATTTATGTAGTTTTCATCTGGTTATTCTCTTAATCAACTTCATCCTTCATTTTTGTTTTGTTACATCTTGCTACGTTGTTTTCTTCTTTCATCTTCTGCATTGGTTTTGTCTTGTTAGGCCGTTTACATTGTTTTCATCTTGTAAACTTACATTGTTTCTGTTTTGATACGTCGTTTGTCATATTACATTGCCGTGTGTGATATGCACTAATGGATACACCAAGGGATCGTCTTTCCTACGTGTCATTGTCCCATTCATTTGGGTTGAAAACAGTCTTGATGTTGGGACGCCGTACAACGATGCAGAATAAAAATAATCGATAATTCCACTCAGAACTAAAGGAATCCTGTTTTGAAAATGTAAAGAGTGGAAAGTTCAGATATTTGATTTGTAAAAAGTTGTCGGAAAAATAAATACCCATGTAAAGTACAGAGTATGTCACTGCATACGTAAACTCACCCAACTTCCACCAGGTCCCATATCCAAGTTTCAGGGAAGAAAGTGCGAACTGTCTCTATTGGTGGTTCAGCATCTCCAAAGCGTCCACTTCCACCCACCCCACTAACTGGACCGGCCATTGCCACCGTTTCCATTCTGGCTACAGGAGGATAATTATCTGAACAAAAAAAAAACACACAAATACTCATACATGAAGGGTAGAAAGGACACGGTGAACTTCTTTAAGGCTGGTAAATGTGTCTCTAATTAAAGCAAAGATTATCACTGTATCTGTAGCCCTGGTGGTAATCTCTTCCCATAAACTTCAAGCAGGTAGGCACTTGGATCATCAGATTTGTTGCCATCTTCAGCCCCAGATTCTAGGTTATCCAACAACATACAGACATTAGCGACAAGTGCATTACACGTGCGGCAACAGAAGCTTTAATATTGCCCACTAATAGTGAAATTAAGGCATTAGAATTACCTGGAAAACTGTAAAAGCGTCGTCTTCGCCAGGGGGGTAAGGCAAGACATATCTTTTTGGTCTAACAGGTAAACATTCAACAGCATCCTGAGCATCATATGGAATAAATCCTCTCCTAGGTAGCAAGTCGTATATCTGGAAAAAAGACAGATTTTAATGGTGTCATTTGAAAAACAGTGGTGGAAGCCATATTCAGATCCCTTACTAATACCACAGTGGGAAGTAAAAGTTCAGCATTCCGCATCAGCTAAATGCTGAACTTTCAACTAAACTTTAAAACTATGAAAAATAAAAGTAGTCATTTTGCAGTAAAATGGCCCCTGTCAGTGGTTTATTATTACATAAGCTTTTGGAGTCATATTACTGCTGCATTAATGTGTATGTTGGACACAAACATTAATTTAAACAAAAAAGATGGACACAGGAAATTCTTGTATTTAAATATGTTTCCACTGCAACGATTTGAGAGCCTTAGGTTCCAGAAAGAAAAAAAAAAACCGGGGCAGTGGCCCTTCCAGGCATCTAGTTCCCTGTAGGTGACGTTAATGATGCAAAACATTAAGTGGCATTATCAGTCATTTAATGATATGTTGCGCTACCTTGTCTGCATTCAGAGTTTTCCCAGGCTCTTTGATGAGGACACTCTGGTCCACAGCGCTGATACCACACAGAGAGTTGGGCTGGGATGACACCACCAGGGTGTTCTGCTCTCCCGGGAGGGCCGAGGATGGAGAAAACTGCAGTAACACCTGATCAAACACACCAGACACAAATCAGCTGAGAATGTGCGGTCTTACCCAAGTGACACAAATAGTAAATGAGGCAAAAGAAAAAACAAAGTGTCTGATACACAAAATATATCTTCAGTTTTTGGACTTTTTTCTAATCTTTGACTTTTGGTGAAATGTTGGATGATTTCATTTACTGAAATTAAACCATGTGAGAAGTTTAGAGGGGAAATAACTATTTAGTGAAGCTGTTTACAACCGATAGACATCTGAAGTGTGACCACACTGCTTTTTGTAAGAGGTCTGATGACAAGACTGGAAACCACTGGTTTAATCTTCAACGTGTTATATATTAAAACTTGTTGCTTTAATGATTGTGTAAAATCTTCATCTTAAAAGTAACTAAAGCGGTCAAATACCATGGTGTAGTAGATGTGGACCGGTATCACCACTTTGTTTTAGATTTCACAGCCACATTAGATTAGTCCAGTCGTCACCAGACGCCGTCGCCCACTGACCTTGTGACTGAAGCATTTCTCCGTGGAGAAGTCAGCCTTGTGGGCGATAACAAACCCACTGGGGAGGACAGCGTAAGTCAAAACCTGGAAGCCTGGCACCAACCTTGAATCCACATACAACTTAAAGGACACCGAGTCCTCAGTAACTGGAAAACAAACCATGAAACTGTTACGCACCACCTGCTTAGATTTAATCAGATGAGATAAAACTTTATTAATCCCAGAGGAAAACAACATGTTTACTTGAACAGACAATTATCATAAGCTCACAACAAATTACTGAATAAGAATATAATATAATGAATAAAAATAGATTCCAGGGGTGTCAAACAATCCAGCATGTTTTAGATGTTTCCCTCTTCCAACACTCCTGATTCACATGATCGGGATCGTTCTCAGGCTTCTGCAGAGCTTGATGAGCTGATCATTTGAATCAGGTGTGTTGGAAGA
>JAPQRN010000006.1:4849199-4907764 GCA_037367275.1 Coranthus polyacanthus | reverse complement strand
ATTTGGAAATTTGGAAATAAGGCCACAGCAGAGTGGCAGTTTTCTTCTACTGGAAATGAATGATACAACAGAGAACTCTCCTTTTTCCCTTTAATCCAGAACACACACCGTCTGTTTTTACACAACCTTTTTAAGGTTCCGTATTTGCGTGGGCTCCTGTGCTCACATGGTGGTTGTGTTCGAGTTTGTGTCATGCTGGGAGCTGGTCATTTGTTGATATTTGTTGGACATTTCTAAGCTAACAGTAGCTTGTGTTGTTGCTATTGTAGAGGAGCAGAAGAGAGGCATTGAAGAACTCAGGAGGAAGCATAAACCTAGCCATTCAGATTTTTGCAGATAATTTGACCGACGTCATCTATCAGTTACAGTTAAGATCCTTTCACACTGGTAAAAAATAATTGATTAATACAAATACATTTCTTCCTGTAAGTTTCGTATTACACCTTTAAGCAGCAGTACTGGTCAGTAGATGGCACTTAAATATTATTTTATACAGAAAGGATTATGAACTATAAGATGCTTATAAGTTAAGTCTGTCATTTTAACTTTGAAAAAAGTAGTATACTTACACACCTTTGTTAGTCAGACTCTGACCCTCATTGACTCCCTTTAGCTTAATGTAGCCAGAGGTCAGAAGTCAGTGGATTGAATTCATTCATCAGTCGAATCAAATCGTGGCATTTCCAAAGATTCACACTCCTTTATGATCTATAACAAAAATAAGAGTTTTGATTTATATTCCAGGTTTATAACGACATTGTCCCCCCACAGTATCTGAAATATAAATGTTGTTCATTCCCACCCATAAACTATTAAAGCTTCTGAATGAAAGACACAGGTTCACAGCCTGAAGGCATTCACAGCAGTTGTTTTCATGAACTATTCAGTTGCCATGGTATTTGTCATACTTTTATAGCGAGGCTTACCATGTGTGTAGGCTGCAAGCTTGCTGCACTGGTAAAGAGGTGCACCTGTTAATGTGAAGCTTGTGAGACTGTTTGGTTTAATGGTAGATAAGAAGACTTCCAGGACTACTGTTTAATCTGTATTTTGTGGGTTTTCTTCAAGCATTAATCTGATGGAATTTGGAGTTAGAGTTGCTTCAGAAATATTGCTAGGTATTTCTAAAGTCATATGTGTCTCTTGGTGGTTGTAACTAGTAACTAGGGCTGTCACGGTAACTGCAACATTGTAATATCACAATATTTACAAGCCAGTCGCAGAGGGAGGCAAGCAACCGCCACTCCCTATAGTTAGAGTTGTTCTGTTTGTCATGGGTTTGTACAACCAGTATTGTTACCCACAGAATTATCTCGATTTTGCCATCGGATCTGCTTTTCAGTGGAATTGTACAGATTGCATTATTAAATAAATAACAGCACTTCCTAAACATTACTAATCTACTAATATTCATTTTAAATGCACAAAGTACCAGAGTAAATGCAGAGAGCATTGCATTATGGGACATTAGCATTGACATTCCTATGATAGAAAGTGTATTCAAGTTTTTTTTAGAGTGATTCTTTTGAGTGTGTCAACACTGAATGTGATTGGTTAGTCCACTATAACCTGCAGGCGTTTGCATGTAACACGTTTTCTGCCTGTTTATCTGTAAACTGCTGGCCACAGATATCCAACTGTGGATTAAGTCTGACTTTACACAGATGCTTTGCTGGAGCATTGGCACGAAACACAATGTTAAATCACAATGTGAGATCTTTAATGTTGTTGTGAGACATGTACAAATATTCATTATGAAACTATGGTGGGACAAATTATTCTATGGCAACCTGCTACAGTATATCCACTGTGCTTTGGGATACTCTTCTCCATTCTCCAGTATTAAGTAGGGAAAACAAAACATTAGAAAATGATGGCATCACATCCCAATATGTGCATATCTATTGTGTAATGAACATTCACCTGAAATATCAAATATAGGTCATATAGGTGTATAAGTCAGTGTATGATCTACAGTAGATCACGGACACATTTGGGAGACACTCGTACCGGTTTTGTGGTGAAATCTACGTAATATAAAGAATACACTTCAACAACCCAAACCAATACAAGGCAACTTAAGTTTGTAACTTAACTTTTCGTTGCTGCTCAACTTCACGACAGGCTAAAGCTTCTGCGTCCGCTGCATCCAATATTATCCGTGGTGTCCACAGTTTAAAGTCTGCCAGAAACAATGGTTTGTTTGACCATTTGTACCTGTTTGTAATTTTTGTGTTGTAGTGTGGACAGAGATATTTTGTAAGATGAAAGTAGTGTGGACAGAGTTTTCTACCCGTTTAGAAAAATATCCGCATTAGTGTGGACGGGGCATCAAAAATATGGTGAGGAAATAAATATAATACAAATAAATTCAGACCTTCCCCTGGAACACAGATGGCACCTAAGCCTGCTGAAACCCTGTTTTTTTTTCTTATTTGACTGACAAACTAACAAAGAATGAACCAAACCATGGCTCAGAAATTGATTTCTGAACTGAACTCTGTTTGGAGTTCATTTGGACTGTATTACAAGTCTGTATTGTTAAAAGCTAAGTTAAAAGCAGCACGTAAAAGATTTTCACCTTTGTTACACTCCTCCATGAAACAGAAACAAACAAGTACCGGTAGGTTATTTTTACGGCTAAAACTAACAATTATTTTATTGTTGATTAATTTCTCAATTATCTAATTAGTTGTTTGATCTATAAAATGGTAAACATTGTTCATCATTGTTTCCCAAAACATGATGATGTCAAATGTCTTGTTTAGATATTCAGAAGATAGAAGAAGATATTCAGTTTTCTGTCACAGAGGAGTAAAAAAACCCCAGAAAATATTCAAATAATTAACAGTTTTTATTAATGCAGTTTCTTGGTAGTGTAGTAGTCACGTTCCTGCTCTGTTTCAGTATTAATGTTGGAAGGGACATCAGCCTTCACAACAGTTTTGTATCA
Source organism: Coranthus polyacanthus (assembly GCA_037367275.1). Taxonomy (NCBI): domain Eukaryota; kingdom Metazoa; phylum Chordata; class Actinopteri; order Kurtiformes; family Apogonidae; genus Coranthus; species Coranthus polyacanthus. Next base: position 4,904,811 of record JAPQRN010000006.1, on the reverse strand, counting down.
AAATCATCAGAGCGGCGTGATGGAACAGCAGGCTGCCCTCCATGTTCTTAGTGTAAAAGAAAGAGAAAGCGTTTGGCCATCTTAGGCTCCTATATGCTCGGAGAAATTCTAATTGCGGTAATGATTCTTGTCTGAGTGCTGCTACAGTGTGGCAGATATTAAAGCGAGTCGACAACCTGTGACGGCCCCCAGCTATTTGCCCCATACTACAACGCATAGTGTGGTTGTCTGCACCAAGCTGGGACGTAGCCGGCAGCTGAATGTACCCACCCCCAACCCCCTCCGTGGGCCGTAAGTGCATCAGCGCTTGGATTTGTGTCGTCCATAAAAGAGCACAGTGAGAAAAGAGGAACACTTGGGATCCTGGCCCCCTAAGACCACATCCCCCTGCCCGGCTGACCGAGTTGGGATGCTTGGCTGAACCTGAAAAGCCATGGGTCAGGTCTTTAACCCTGCCCTATGGTGATTACAGAAAAGAACAAGGCTGTCTCAATCGCCACATCTCTAGGCCGCCCTGTTCTAAAGTTGCTGGTTACAATGTGAATCAGCTTTCTCCCTGGTCAAAATATTCATACAAGTCCCACCCTCTGTTCGTCCTATCCCACTGGGGATCTGCCATGACCAATCGGACAATGCCTGCCAGCAGCTGCAGACTTAAGATGTCCTCTTTTTTTTCCCTTTCTCCCTGTTGTTGGGTTACATTTTCTGTGCCTGTCCTGGCTTTATTTAGAATAGTACATTTTTCAATTCTCTATTGTCTACAGATTTTTTTTTTTTGTGGAAGACTGTTTTGAAGACACTGAATACACGATTGTGTAATTTTATTTTCCCTTCTGCAAAACACCTGCTCCTCATCTCTCACCAGCATACATTTTAGTCAGGGTTTGAGTCTTGTTTTTCTGCTGTGTTGAATTAGAAGTGTGTGATAAGACCATAATCTCATATCTGATATCGGTCATTTCATATCCAGATAACGATACGACAATATAGCAAAAGGGGTGTTTTCATATCAATGAGCACATGGGAAAGCCTTTATCTTATTACATTTTGAATTATATACTTGACATTAAACGGTCTCACTCATATTTGAATACTTTTTCCTTTTTATTTGGAACCTCTGTACAAATTTTCAGTAAATCATGAAACAAAATGTGAAGTAATATGCAAATAGAGAAAACACTATTTTCAACGATAGTTGCAAACAAACTAGAAGCCAAAAATATGGATATGGTCAAAAATCGCTACGCCTCTAATAATTAAAAGTAGAACTGTTTGAATTATAGTAGCAAACAAAAATAAAAACAGGACAAAGACTGATAACAATGATTAAAATCTTAGTGTAAACTGTCAAAGTAACTCAAAACGCATAACAGAAAAAATTTAATGAAATGCCTTTTAGTCTAACTGTCAAATCCAATAAAGAAATTATAAAGTATTATATTTCAACAATTGAAATTCTCCAGGTACTGTCATGTCATTTTTCATTAAATGGAAATGATAAACAGCCTTTGTACAGGAATGATTCTCTCCAAGGGTATTTCATGTATAACCCCCCCAAAACCTACAGGAACACTGCCATTGTAACTGTGATTTTCTGAAATAATTGCAATATGGTAGTGATGTAGTAATTGTGAGGCATATGTTCATGTTTGTAAATTTTGACTGTAATAACCCTTTACACTTTTTATTCATTATTTTCCTCATGTGTAGTTTTAGAACGTGTATTAACAGAATGCCTCTTGTGTCATTACAGCAGGCCAACGAGGCTCTGCATCATCAGCACCAAGTAGCCGGGAACAGCCTCTTGCCTCTGCTCAACTCTGGAACGGAGCCGCCTGATCAGAAACCAGTGCTGCCCATACCCTTGGACCAGAAACCCCCAGTGAGTGCTGCAGAACTTCTTAAAGACAATGTGGCTAGTGGGACTGGGGGAGGAGGTGGAGGGCCTCCAATCGCTGTCGTCAAAAAGGAGCCCAAATCAAAGACGCCCTTCATCTGCGGCTACTGCAACAAGGCTTTCCGGGACAGCTACCACCTAAGGCGGCACGAGTCCTGCCACACGGGCATTAAGATGGTTTCACGGCCGAAGAAGACACAAACAGCCCCCACCATGGTACCACTCATATCCACTGTACCACGTGAGAACAGTGGCAACCCTTCATACATTACTACTGTAGCTGGTATTCTGACTACAGCCACTACATCGACATCTACAAGCACTAGCATCATGACACCAATGCAACACCAACAGCAGCAGAGCATCCCCAAGAAACCCCCGAAGCCCGTAAAAAAGAACCATGGCTGTGATATGTGCGGTAAGGCCTTCCGTGACGTGTATCACCTTAACCGCCACAAGCTGTCCCACTCTGACGAGAAGCCTTTCGAGTGTCCCATTTGCCAGCAGCGGTTCAAGAGAAAGGATCGTATGACGTACCATGTCCGCTCCCATGATGGTGGTGTTCACAAGCCTTATATCTGCTCTGTCTGTGGGAAGGGCTTCTCCAGGTATGTGGACGTCAAGTCTGTTTAACCTCCTGGTTAATGTAAAGCAGGTATATTTTGTTGATGTTTTTCTAAGCCCATCAATACACAGTTTTAAAATGTGTGTGTAAATCATTCAGTTCAAGAATAATTGTTAAAATGTTCAAACATGGAAAAATCTAAGTATATAAGTAAAGAGAGCAATAACTGTCAATTATAGTCTTATAAAACTGTATTTCTTACTTCAAGAAACACTGAAGCATCTCACTTTGGTTTAAATGGGTTTTGATTGACAAAAGTTCGGTTTAATCATGCACACTAAATACACTAAATATTCATCCAGCACTCTTCAAAGGATAGTGCACTCTTACTGGCACAGTTTTGGCCATGGAAATGACAAGTCTGTCAAAAGTCCTAATACTAGTTTTGCATGAATTGCAACATTTGTCAAATTTGTGCAAATTAATAAGCAATTTTTAATTGCATATGCTGTTCACAAGTCACAGTAAATCTCTTAATACTTTGTAGTGAAGAACAACCAAAATAAATTGAGTTATTTTGAATATGTATGTACTGTATTCACTAGTTAAGAACACCAAAGGATGTATTGCTCACAATTGCAAAATCTAAATTAGTGGATCACCCATTCTGCCTCCTGAAACATTCATCCCAATTTAAAATAATAAGTATTCCATTTGAAAAACATTCCATTAGTCAGATGTTTCAAACCTGCAGGTTGAATTTTTCTGAGTTTATATAAAAGATTAAATGGAAACTAATCATAAAGTCAGAGGAAAAAGCTTGTTTTTCACATCAGATTATGTCAATTGAGAGCTGATCTCTCTGACCTCTGTTGGGCAGCAAGCAAACAAACAAACAAGGCTGCAGTCCACTCAGTTTCTAAATCCTCTCTGTTTTTTCAAAAATATTGGTGCTTATGATGTTTCCTCTTCAATATAGCCCAATACAGCTGTGAGAAAAATCACCCTTCACATCACTTCTCACCCCTTTACAGCACAGTTCAGTGCATCTACTGCAGCCTGAAAGCTCTCTCCTATAACTTTCTCCAATATGTACCCTTATGTTTTGCTTTAACCCGTCTGGGTGCTACACTGTGCCCTGGCTAATGAGTTCTTCCTTTTTTGTAATTTCTTTCTTCTTCTTATTGTATTATAAAAAATAATTATACAAAATCTATTTTGTTATAAAAAAATCAATTTTTGACATTTGTGACTTTTGAAGAAGACTCTTCTGTGAGTTGATGTTTTCATCCACCCATAATATGCGAGCACAGACAGCACGGTCTGAACGCAGACAGACTGACACCGAACCAAGTGGCATCTGTGTCTGCAGCCTGTGTGTCAGTGAAGAACTTCACTATATCTCACTTGTAATGTCTTTTCAGTGTTATGCATTTTAATTTGCCCATGTGTGTTTCCTGTCTATTATTGGCCATCTGTCTATGATCTGCATTTTGCACTATCCCTGTTTACAAACTACAGCACCAGATTTGGCGGCAACAAAATGTCAACAAAAACACACTCTGAGGCATAATTGAAAAACTTCTCCAATGTAAAAACATGTTCTGCACATCATATACGAGTTCACAAAAGCAGTAAATGGTCCTCAGACATTTTCAAACACGCCCTTAAACACTTGGTGTGTTTCCACAACACTGATCAACAGGAAACACACATCTATTATTTGTTACCTTTTGGCATAATTGTGGTCTTTTGGGTATAGCCCTAAAATGGAAAAGGATTTGGAGTTGGGCTATTTGTTGAAATAAATAATGCTCTCTATATGTTTTATAATACAGAACATAAAAGAAACTGAATATTGTGTGTGAAGTAAAGTGATCAACACAATGTCTAAAAGCAAACTTATGTTATCCCCTGTTTTGTTTAGAAGTAAAAAAATGTTTGAGATGAATACCGTAATTTACGGACTATTGAGTGCACCTAAATATAAACTGCACCAACTAAATTTAAAAAGAAAAAAAAATTGTACATACAAGCCGCAGGTGTCCACGTTGTAACATGAGATATCTACACAGAAAGATGGAACACAGAACGATTTTTTAAATTTTTAATTACGTAAATAAATGCTTTTTTCCAAACAGTGCCTGTAACACGGCAGTAACACAGCAGTAAAATGACAGTAAAACTGCAGTAACGGCTGGTTAAAAAAAAATAACCATCCTCCCAGCCATATGCCATTAGCCTACCAGAAAAGTCATTGATCGCTATCTTCATTTCCCTCCTGCACACTAAAACTACTGAAGCCATCTTCTTCAGTGTTGGAATTGAACAGCCTCCACTTCCAGGGCGCCCCCTGGAGGCCGTCAACCCGTAAATATCTATAGATTAGCCACATCATTGTTTAAGCCGCAGGGTTCAAAGTTCTTGAAAAAAGTAGCGGCTTATAGTCCAGAAATTACGGTAATCAGATTTTAAGAAATGGTCCAATATTGACAGATGGAAGTGTGTATTTTGATACCTGGCTCTATTCTGTACTGATCTGTTGTGTGAGGGAAATGATGCTGAGTAAAGCTCCATCTAATGGATTTAATTTATTTTCCTTGTCATGTGCAGACCTGATCATCTAAGCTGTCATGTAAAACATGTCCATTCCTCAGAGAGGCCGTTCAAGTGCCAAGTAACGGTAAGCCTCTCCTCTCCTCATATTAAACCACATTACTACTGTGTTGAGACGATTGTGTTTTGTGACTTGCATGGTGTGTTTATTTCTGCATGGTCCACTCCACTAGTTTCACTGAGGAGCTCAAACTGCTGGTCAGTAAAGACCTTTGTTGACTTGACAGAGTGATACAAGAAAACTTCCATAAAATGCACCCGGAACTTGAAATGTTTTTTCTCTACATTCTGGTTAATCTCTGAGCCTAGTTGTTGTGAGTTACACATGTGATGTTTTATTATGTCCATATGCCCATAATTTTCAATAGTGTTCGACTGAGTATGGCTGATGATATGCCATTTAGAGGTAATTGGCATTGGCTGGCGATCATTTCACAAGGCCAGTAAACAAAAAATGTATGCAGACACACCTGCCGTGCATGCAGCCTTATCAGTGTCAATCAAGAAAAAAAAAAGATGCTGAAGTATGCACTAGCACTGTTCATTTATCTATATAGGTTACAAGGTAGGTTCAGTCTCTGAAATGAGGAGATGATGCTCTCTATCGCTGTCATGGTCTAACCCCACATGGCACCATCACAAATTTGCGCCCTTGTCCCGCGCAGCACTCACTGCTTCTTCAACTGTAAATGCTGATCCCAAATCTCTTGCAACCAAGTCTTTCCGTCTTATGTGTTGCCTGCCTGGCCGTCACTGCCCTACTGGCTCCCCGGAGAGGAGATGACCTCTTACAATATGGCCCAGCCATGTCAGCTGTCCTCTACGTAACATATTACTTAGCAGGGGCTGACCAGTTCACTCATAAACTTCCTTGTTTGTGATGTGGTCAGTCCATGAGACACCAAGACCTCGTCTGAAGCATTAGGTGTGAAACGCATCCAGGCACTTCTCTTCTTGTACTGTGGTGTACAGCAGCATAGTGACCACAACAGATTCTGCTATCTACACATAAATACTGTTAAGTGATCTAAAACTTGTTTTTTATTCATAACATTTCTTATACAAAGCTTAGTTATTTGATTACCTGTGGACTAGTGTATCAAAATTAAGACTTTGATATGAATCCTGCCCACCTAAGTATCTCGATACCATGGCAGAAAACACAAGGAAAAGTAATTGAATAATACATGACAGAACATAAACCTTTTTTTGTAAACTAATTAAAAAGAAAACGGCTTGATGGATTATGTCGATTGTAAACTACTACAGCCTCTCATACTCAGTCATCGTGAAAGCTGCAATGAACATGGCACGCCCACTGTGCCTGCACAGAGTGGACTGCACACACACTGCCCTGCTGTCACACATCAACACACCGCATAAGAAAAAAAAATACAGCTTAGTCAAACATTATTGTTATAAGTACCGATGCTAAAAAATGGGATTTAATAGTATGGTATCGCAGTGTTGTTCTAGTATTGGTACACCACGCAACACTACTACAGACATTTATTTAATTGATCATTTTTGTTTTTTTTATTAAATCAAGCAGAGATTTAAGGCAGATATAATAGTGTTTAGTATAGTATTTATAGTATTTGAATAGTATTCATTTCAATCATTTGTCATATTATTATTAGTATTAAGTTGTATTTTATCAAACGCACAATAAAACCCCAACAACAACAACATGCTATTAGCATTTTTTTTCCGCTGCTCTGGTCTCTAAGTAATCAGCAGTCTCGGTGAAAACCTCATTTTGGTCAACTGTTAATTGTCATTTGTAAGCAAGGAGCATCCAGTTTCTCAGGTCTTTAGAAGATATTTACTGATTAATTTTTTCCTTTCTTTTTTTTTTTTTTTTTCTTTTTTTCAATGCCAGGCCTGTACCTCCGCCTTCGCAACCAAAGATCGTCTGCGCTCCCACATGATCAGGCATGAAGGCAAAGTGACCTGTAACATCTGTGGAAAAATGCTAAGTGCCGCCTACATTACAAGTCACCTCAAGACGCATGGCCAGGCCAGCTTCAACAACCCATGTAACAATAAAGGTAGGCCTCATAGAGACTAAAGCACCGCAGCCACACATTAGGTAACATCAAAGTTGACACTAATCAGTACCTCATTCATCCAGCAGTGATTTAATGTACGGAGGAGCTGAACCACTTGTTACCACTAAGTGGCTGATGCAAAAGTGTTGTTCCTTCAGAGAACTTCTAGTTTTGCTTATTATGTAAAAAAAGAAAACCAAAAAAGGCACAAAAAACAGCCAAAGAAGCAAAAGTTGGCAGTTGATATCTTTTCTGTAAGGTTGGAAAAGAAAGAAAAGGAAAAACAGAGCAAACCACTGGACTGTTACTGAATGTTCCATGTCACAATTGTAACCAAAAATACAAAAGTTAAGTATTATTATGATAATCATCAAAATTTCCTTGAATACTATTAAGGATAAAAATGGTGCAAATGTTTTGCACCATGATGGTCTTGGATAGAGTGTCCAGTTGATTTGCATTTATTTTCAGTCTCTAAATGGAAATAATCAGGGACACACACAGAAAGAATGGGGCACAGCTATTGTTGCTATTAGAATTTTTTGAAGGAACTGACATCTTTGTCTTAAACATAAACGGATAACATTAAACATACAGTATGTCTAAGTCACAGAATGCACTGTGCTTGATTTAATGCAGTGCATTAATAAATATATCCATGTAGATATTTCTCATACTGTAATTGACATTTGTATATATGAATATATAATAATGAAAAAGGTAGCGCTATTTACAGAATTTTATTGACTGTTTTTAAAATACATTGCAGCAGTTTCAAATCCTTTTCAGATTTCTGTATTGTACCATGTAAATTACTGTCCTGTGTATAATTCATATACAACACTGTACAGTAGTTAAATTATAAGTTGAATATAGACCAGTATTGTGCAGTTTACAAATACAGTAATGTAGGCTGTACAAATGGGCTCCTAAGCCACATCATGGAAGTGGTTTCAGTGCATTTCTAAACTTTGTAACAGGCCTTAAAAAACTCTAGAAAATCATTCATATGTTTGAAAAGACCCAACATGAACACCGTAAGCAGGTCTGGTCAGGTTAAATAACCCACTTGATTAAGTGGGTTATTTAAACAGCATTTGTATAGAAATGATTCTGATCCACACAATCAATTGATCCCCCCACCCCCCGGTTAACAGTAGCCTGCAGATTTTGGTGTATCTTAATTCCCTAATGTCTACTTGGTTTAAATACTGAAGGTTCTGACTTATCACTAATACTGCATCTGTTTAATTTGACTGCTGACTGCTGAAAGTGACGTGATCGGTTGATGGTTTTACCACAGAAGCCGGGCCCTCTCTTAGAGTTGAGAACTACAAAAACACTGTGCTTGTACAACAGTGTCACCGAGCGATGCTTTTTACCACATAAAGAATCTTGGGCTGATGGCAGAGAGTACACAAACCCAACCACAGCAAAGTGTCATTTTGGTCTGTCTTCAAGCTGAAATCAATGATTCATACCTCCCCACACCACACACACAAACCCTGACTGTGCCAATTGTTGAATCTGACTCCCAGCTGATAGCACTGCTTCCCTGTGCTCTTGTAACCCCATATGTGTCTATATGTCTGTATCTCTGAATAGGCATAAGTGACTGGCAGTGGAACCACTCAGGGCCACGAAAAGGTAATCCAGTAGCAAGTAGCAGAAACCCCTGAACACTCAAATATAACTTATGCAAAACACAAGTGGCCAGTTTTTCTTCATGTTTTACCATTACACTTAAGCACTTTCCTTTCACTGAAGACTGGTGTTGTAATTAAGGTTCTTCTGTTTGGGAGACTAATGAAAGGTTAAATTTCATTAAGCAGGATCAGTAGATGAATTAAATTAACCACAAACTGGACCATAACACTTGGCAAGATGCACACTACCTGACCATTACCCAGATTGGCCAATGACTATCTATGTCTACTGTTAAAACTGACAAATAATTGCCAAGTGATTGATAAATATTGAATATACATGATGATCAGGAAGCAGAAGTGAGTGCACCATCTCAAAGATTACACTTTCTATTAACGTACACATATTCAACATGAACTAGATGCTTAATAGCATACATACTAGAGGCATATTGGTTCTTTATTAGTCATCACAGAGCACTTATTAATGGCTTATTCTGCATGTTCACATTCTACAACTGCTAGATCATTAACAGTTTTCCCTCAATAACCTTCTAACTACTGCATATTGATATTAAGGAAATAAGTTGTTGTGCATGAATTATGATCTTACTGTGCTTTGCTCTGTATCAGCCATATAAGGTTAGTAGAACCACAACAATAGTCATTCTACCTTAATAGCACTTAATAAATCTGTTCTGTTCTGAAGTAACAGAAGAGTGAATAGTGTCCCAATATTAAATTATAAAGGGTGGTCTTGCTCATAACTAATTTATTAGTAGTTTGGCATGTATTAACCAGAGTTATTTGGACACTATTAACACATGTAGTTTTGTGCTTTGTTCAACAACAGGGCTCAACAATAAGGATCAAGTAAAAGGCCACTTTGGGCTAGTAAATATAAAGACTAACTTATGCAATTGAGCAAGTGGGGAAAAAAATAATTAAATTCATCAGTTTCTTGAGCTGATGATGAAAGTAGTAAAAAAGTTCTAAAAACTAGAAGTAAAAAGAAAAAGAAAAGTATTTTTTCTCAGAGCATTTCTTTCCCCTCTCTGCTGAGATCATAATTCATGAACAACCAACTTCCTTCCTACTTAGGAGGTTATTGAAGGAAAACTGTTGTTGTAGAACGTGTTCATACAGAATAAGGTATTATTAATTGCTTTATAAAGACTAATTAAGAGCCATTATGAAACTGACATTTATGCTAATATGCAACACGTTAATGGTTAATATTTGCACCTTAATATAAAGTCTCAATAAGAGCTGACAATGCGACATCCTGGCTCCAAACCCATGTGGGATGATCTAGAATTGGCAAACCTGTGAAGTAGTGTGCGTCCAGGCTTAGGCATACATAAACACTTAATGTTCTTGATAATGTGTTGCTGTTTAAAATGAAATTTTGAACTTTAAACGAATAGATGGTTAGCTGGTTAGTCTATTGATCCTGCTTTTTGAATTTACCCCTCAGGTGAGTTGACGGTAGGAGAGATTTTAAATAACTCCTTCCAAGTCCTAATTGACAACTCTCACAAAGGTAGGTTTCTTCAACAATATTACCACAGTTGTCATAATGTGTTAATGACATTTTCAGCTAAACAGCCAAGGAGTTGAGAGCGATGTTCCTTGTTTTGGACCGGTAGTTTACTTTTTTGTAAGAGGATCACCACCCCTAAATTCGTTCTCATCTATTTTGTTTTTAGATGCCAACAACGTGCACAACAACTCGGCCACTACAACGCCAGTCACCAACTCGGCAGCCATCACTTCTGCTGTGAATCGCAGTGTCAACGCCACCAACCCCGTCACCATTGCTGCTCAGATGAACATCGCCACCAGCACGGTTAACATCACCTCGCCGGTCAACCTGCAGCACCCGGTCACCATCACCGGCCCTGTGAACCTGGCCTCGGTCAACATCCCAACAACGGCGCACATGAATATCGCCCACCCGGTGGCCATCACCACGCCCATGCCCATGAATATCACAGGGCCGCTCAACATCGCTATGAGGCCCATGGAAAGCATGCCTTTTCTATCCCAAGTTCTGCCTTCCTCCCCTCCCTGGTAGAGCTTTTTCTGTTTAGTGAGGATGTTTTAACTGCCTAATAATAGACGAGCTTGTCATTTCTTAGTAAAATCACCCTCTAAATGGGTTAATACAGTGTAATAATGTTGAAAGAAATAGGGTAATACAGCCACATTCATAGTAATTAAAGATTAGTTTCAGGTGTCCTTATTACTGGATACTTTGTCACTCTGGGAATTTATACATGAAAACTGTTTAAATTACCCATCGTCACCACAGAGGACATTAACTATTATACAGAATCAACAAATCAGTGTATAGTCTACTCATCATGGATAATCATTGTAGTTTGTGATTTTTAAACAAAATTACTGTAATATACACTATTGGTCAAAAGTTATAGGACACCTCCCTTTTCTCCAAAGGACAGACTGACATGTTTGACATTGTCTGTCTTCCTTAAATTGTCTTGGTCTTTGTGATGGAAATACGCTACTTCCTGCAGTGCAATGTTCTCCTGACCGCTAAATCTGAACTGTCTTTTATTCAGATTATTCATTTAGATTTTTTATTTACTTTCAAAAACCAAACTCAATAGTACCAGTATCTCTGTAACCCACCACAATATGTGAACAAAAGCAAAACAAGTCCCTCTGCAGTGCATTTCAAGTAGAGGTATGAATCTTCACTGGCTTCGATATTTGAATCGAGATATTTCCAAACACCTATAACACAGTGTGTTTAACTACAGCTGCATCTAATGATTATTTTCATTCTTGATTCATATTTTTTCTCCCAACGCCTAAAATGATGTCCACCCAAAAATACTTAGTTTACTGTCACAGAGGGGGAAGGTATTCACATTTAAGAAGTTGGAATCGGAGAAGTTTTTTTTTTTCTCTCTCTTCTTTTTTTTCTTGAAAAGCTGCTCGGTTATCAGAACCAATGTCGATTAATTTAGTAGTCGACAAGAGATTGTTGCAGCTTTAGTTCTAACACTGTTTTTGTGGACAGGGAAGTGTTTGCACATGGGTTTGTAAACAATCACAAGTCAAGACACCTTTAGGAATCATTGGCACCACGTTTCAAGGCTTCATTTACTTCCATTGCTGCAGAAAAGCTGTAGTTAATCCATTACTTGTTCCCTGAAAAAGTCCTTTTACATTTACATTATTTTTTCCATTTTTGGTAACTTACTGCTTACTTTTGTTGCTTCTCAGGTCATTCACTGGACCTGACCTGCTTAAATTTCAATAAAACTGGGAAAATTTCCTTGAACAAAAGCAGCGTTAAAACAGACTGTGTTACGACATCATATGAAACATTACTTGGACAACATTGCACCACTGGAAACAGTACATTGCCATGATAACAAAATCAAGAGAGACCATTACAGTATAAGTAACCCTTATAAGTGTTGCTCTTTCTTTCAGACAAAATGGAGGTGTAATAAACCTTTTGACCAATCCTGATCAATAAAGAAATGAATTATAATTATATCAATTTAATACAAGATGTGGGATTTTAGTTGTTGGCTAACCCAAGTAAATGAAATACCTAATTAATAGTGTTACCTCATCACATTGATGCAACAAAAAAAAAGTGCCCACAACAGCTTGATTCACCCAGGTTAGGAGGATATTTAAGAAAGATATTAAGTGACGTCACAAACCATCGATTTTTAGACGACTTCTTTCATATGCTGTGAATACGTCTCCATGCTGTGAGGGTGGATGTTAGAGGGTAGTTTTGAAGGCTGATATTTTGTGTATTCCATGTAAATAATAATGATGCCAAAGAGTTTCCAAATATTTGTATTTCCCCTCTCAACTCTTTATTTTGAAGGAATACTTTCAGACAGCATTTAGACAACATAGGACAAAAGAAAACCTAGAGTAATACAATTAGCACCTCCAGCCTTCCATCACCTCTACTTCAACTGCAAGTGTTCATATAAGACGTGGACAAGTTTTACATAGGAAACCTGCATGTACTGCCGTTACCTTAAATACACTGAAATACTGCTCTTAACAATACAGTTTGCCTTATTTTAGGATCCTTTCCTTGTCTTTTCCGGCAGTTTGTCCCATTAACATTTGAAACCTATATAGAGAATAATTTTAATCCAGTTTGACAAGTTCTGACATTATTGGGCAGTTATTACTCAATCGTCTGCTACATCCCCTAGTGTTCACCTCTATTTCGTTTTGTATTTATCCCTTCATTACCCCTTTCTGAAACTTACAGTATGTAGTTTTACTACTACACATAGCTGAGGGTAAGCCCACGTTACACGCTGTGGTGAGGCAAACCCTTTTAGAGCCCTTTCTCCTAATTTGTTTAGTTTTTATTTAGCTGTTGAAGGACAGTGATCTGACTTCAAACATGGGTGATGTGACACCTAACTATACCTTAGGCATCGCTAACAACCCCTTAAATGGAATTGTATTGCTGGAGTTCTTAAATGCTTGCTCTCAAGGCAGATTTTGTTTCATATTATTTTTTTTTTATATTGTTATTTTAGTGGACTTATCAGTATTTAATAGTTTATGTATTTTAAAGTTTAAGTACTACAAAAACAAAGCTTCCATTTTTGGGGAGGGTGAGTGATTTTTGTGGATTTCACTGGTGGTTCAAATGCTGTTTTAGATAGATTGCTTTGAACCATCAACTCTCCCCCATTGTCTGTTAGATTTTTGCTGGAACAGTCACTCATCACTGCTGCGTACTCTCCAAATTTTTATCTGTGACATCGGTTAGGGAATCGTAACGCATTTACTGTATATCAGGACATGACAGTTGAAGGTCAAGAAAGATGAATATCATGTCCCAGAGGTTTTGCCCACAAAATGGCAGTATTATAAAAGGTCAAGTAATTTTACATTTGGATTAGCGAGGACGGTTTAACTGTAGAAGTCAAAGAGAGCTACCCAGTGGCTTATTAGACTTTGTGCTTAAAAAAAAGAAGAAAAAGAGCAGAGTTCACTTTTGTGAAAGTTGGTTAGATTGTTTACTGTAGCAGGTCTAGGATCCCATCACTGTCAGTCACACTCAGGAAAGTTACTGAGAATAGACTTTCAAACAATGTTCGCCGATTTACACACTGACCATTTCTTTGTAAATATGAAACACTATTTTATTGCCTTTTACCTGTGGGAGAGGTAAGCTCTCTACTACCACAGGCTAGCAATGCAAGATGTATATTACTGATGTGGCCGTCCATCCTGGAGACGACAGAGAAATGAGCAGAGATCAAGGATAAGGCTGCTGTTGGTTTCTTTTTCTTCTTATTATTATTATTATTATCCCAGAAATCCACATAAAGGCCAAAACTGATCAGCTGTAATTTGAGTCTTTAATGCCATACAAATCCATTGTTGTCCACATCGTGTAAAAAAAGAAAACATACGCACAATTATCAAATTCTGGGCCAATATTGATGTTTAAAATAACAATTTGGCCAATACTTATACATACATATTTATTTATTTCCTTCATTGTTATTGCCGATTTCTTTTTTTGTCCGCATGAGCTCAAGGAAAATAATGATTCTTCATTAAAACTATTTGTTGCACTGCATATATATGCAGTATATATCTTTACACATACACATACATACATATGCAATTACCAATGGGCAAAAGTACCAAAAAACAGAATTTGTGAGGGTGGTAAAAATAATTTTAAATAAAATAAAGCACCAACCAGGTAATAACTGGAGAAAAATGTTAACAATGGAGTGAATGTTACAACAAACAACTTTGTTCAAAACCAAAAAACTCAATTGAAAAACTGAACTTCTAGGGTTTTCCATTAGAATGATTCGGAAGTGCTGATTTACTGTCTTCTATCATCTGAAAGAGAAAAACAGCCAAAGTTATTAACATCAGTCTTTCTGCGTGTTGAACTGCATGTCGATGTAACAAGAGCTGCATCTATTTCTACTTAATGCCACAAACTTCTCAATCATCCGTCGCATTGTCGAACTCAGATATGCAGAACTGTCCTCTGCTCCAAAACATGCTACTTTGAAAATGAGGCTCCAAATGTTTTTTCTTTTGGACAGCAGTGGGGTTATATGGCACAAACACATTAGCAATACCAAGCTTTAGCTCCACAAACCAGCAGGATGAACACAATGGTTTTTGTTTTAAATGAATTTAGAGTCAAAATAATTCCAGCCTTATCCTTCTTAAGCTGCGTTCTCTGCCGGTCCCAGTGGCATAGCTCAGCTGTTTATTCTTAGTTGTTTTTTTTTTAATTCTGGTACCGTACTTTCTTCTTCTTTACTGGAAATTTGAGGCTGTGATCTCAAAGGAGACTTTATTTTCCCGCTCAAAGCTCAGGTGCGCCTGAAAGAGCAAGAGGTGAGAGTAGCATTGTTTGTGTTGCTAAGCAACACTAGGGTCCTCAACTTGTAAGCAGTGCATGGTCAGTGTAAACCCACACCCACTCCTGTGTGGGTGTTTACTGTCTGAATGAACACGTCCCATCGAGAGCACAATAGTCCAACAGTTTGACAGCTCTTAGGCACTTTCACACCGACCTGGTTTGTTCCGGATTTTTGAGACTTTTCTATCTGAACCAAACCAAATTTGCATTCGTGAAACCTCCACTGGACCGCAATGCAGATGAAACAGCCGGTCTTTGGTACAACCAATAGAGGTGGTCTCAGTCCAGATCAAACTGAACCATGGTTTGGTTGATTTACAGTAGGAACATAAATTTGGATGGTGCTTACTTTCAGTCCAACTACAGGAACTTAAGCAAGGCTATCAATCAAGGCAAAAACAAAGGGAAATGTTAAAAATGAGCCAAACCACCTGTTAACAACATGCAGAAACCAGAATCAGTCTGTCTATAAACAAACCAATGTCAAGTAAAGGTAGACACAAGACGGACTGGACCAAATGTATGCAATTTTAAAAAACAAAAAAAAAACATGAATCTTAGTGTGGACTTTCCGTTATGAGTACGTCCCTATATTAGAAGCTGTCAAAGTGTAGGACTATGGAGTAACATAATGATAAATGAACAGTGTGTCAGCTGGAGGAATCTCTGTTCCATGGTCTTATAGAATCACACAAAAGTCTTCCATGCATTAAACCCACAGGGGAAGTAATGCTTTGAACCAGATTCATTAGTCAGATCTGAATGACTTAAAAAGGCCACCATATTCCCCTGATATCAATCCTGTTCTTTGAATGCAGCATCAGCAGAAAAGACTGTCTACCCACCAACCTTGAGTGTTGTTTGCACAGCCAATTTGAAATGGAAACTCTATTGGGGCCTGAGTCCAAAGCTCTGTTTCCATAACACATTTTTATGTGCATTTTCCAAGTATGGCATTATAAAAGGTTTATGAAATGTACTTAATTTTGCATAGGTTTTCACGCTTACTTCAGGTGGTGTTTGAAGTTTTAAGTGTATCAACTACTTTTTGACAAAGGCAGAGACCAAATTATTCCTTAGTCTAATCCATGAAAAAAAGATCATAGCCATTTCAGATGGAAAACGGCAACAGAATGCTCTACTTCTATGTTTCAGTACAGCCGTGTTTTAGCCCATAGCGCCACCTTCTGATAACACTATGCAGCCTAGTTTATTTGATCTAAAACAGTTAATGAAAATGCACCTAATTTGCATTTTCTTTTTTCCCTGTTTCTTTCTTTTTTCCTACTAATTTAAAAAAAAAAAAGCTTCAAATTCACTTGACAATGTTAAGGAAACATGGTTAAAGCAGACCACTCCAGCTCTGAACTGGTGGTTTGGTTACTAAGGGCATTTTCACACTAGTAGTTGGTTTTGTCTGTCCAAATCAGTGAGAGTTTATAAACTTGCATTTTCCTCCTTGGTTCCTAACCATCTTTATATACAGTCTGTGATACGAACAGAGCGATTTCACTCCTACACCTGCTACTCCAAGTGGAAATGGCCCAGTATGCTTAAAAAATGAACTTCTGAATGTGGTGTCTGAGCAAAGACATGGGGCTTCGACCAGATCTGAATGACGAATGCTGGAAGGTGAACTGTGAAGCCTCTTTGATCTGACGCCAAGAGTTTTATGTCATGAATGGTCAATGTGTATATAAGAGCTCATTACAGAAACAGTGGATTCTGCTGCTGCTACATGATCTGACAGTAACTTTGTTAACTCGCCAACATCCGAAGACAGAATTAGTTGCTTGTCACGACCTTTTGGAACGTGACTGACAGTCTCTTTTTGGATCTCAGCCTCAACAGTTTTCCATCATCAAGCTCACATTCTCATCCCACAGTTCCCTGACTTTGCGTCCTTTGGGAAACACAAGTGAATTAGTCTGTAGACGTGAACCCTGTTTGTAGTTAAGGGTCGTTCTCATCGCTGGAACTCTAAAGCACTTGCAGCAATCTGTAGAATGTGCACACTACAGAAGAGTGGTACTTAAAAGGGCATTTCAGTTTGGCACAATGATCGGTGTTTGTTTTTACACTTCACCTGGCCACATCTGCATTTTGGCAGCCCAGATGTTTGGCCTCTTCATTTCATTGTATGCATGCCAACAGTATCCTCCCAAGGGAATTGCTCTAATGTGGAATGGCATTATGATTTTGGAAATGGATTCATTTCCTAACCTTCCCCCACCCCAGTGTTGCATGTGGATGACTGAGCTTGTCCAGTATGAGTTTGGGTTCAAAAACCATTATTAGAAGGCTAGTGACTTTTTATTAAAACAAAACACTAAAAAAAAATTAGGATGAAAGAAAGTGTGTGCTGTCATTTGTCCTTCTCCAGTGGCCGTAAAACAAGTGTGCCTGAAAAACCTTTACAAGACTTTTCCACACTTTGATGCTTCCTCTTCGTGATACTCTTTGTGATGGAATAGTTTTGTAAAGGAAGCCTTCATCAGTTCCACAGATCTGGCAACAAACTATGTTATCACCTTTTTATTTTCATTTTTAAACATGAAATGATTGTGAAGTTCTCCAGGAACAGCCTTGGAACATGAATTGATCTGTTTTTTTTTTTGTTTTTTTTTGGTGTGTGTAAATGTATCCGTGACATACAACCATGTGGTTACATTTTTTAATTTCACTCCAGTTTAATGTGAAAAATGACCCATTTATTTTATTTGGCCAAATAATGATTTGGAGTTTTTTTTTTTTTTTTTCTGTGAAGTTTTTATGATTGAATTTGGCAGATGTTGTGAAGGCAAATGAATGTATATCTTTGTACAAACCATTTAGATCAGAGGACATGTTAGTTATGACAGACACATGCAAGTAAAAAGTAACCTTTTATACATCTTTTTGTATTAGAACATTATCAATGGTAATTTTTGTATATATGAAGGTTAGGCTTTCTGATTAGCAGAAAGGTAAAACATTCCTACATTTTTTTTAAATGTATGTCCATTGAAAATAATTATGTAAACATATGCGCAATGTTTTATGTGCCTTTTATTTGGGTTTGTCTAAATAAAAGAAAACAATAAAACATGATTGTGGACTGTCCATGCTAAGTTCCACAGATAAAGCCAATACTGTTAGTTGAAAACCCAGACTTACCCCACTCGAGACACTCCATAAGATCAGGACGGATGTACTTGTGTTTGCATTCAGTTGCTTTTCTTCGCTTTAGTTGAGGTTTGCCTGGATGTTTCTGGGCTCTTTAATGGCCTGCTGGTGATAAAAGTGCCTCTGTGACTTTGATTATCAGAGTGGATTGTGGGAGGGGAGGGAATTTTGTGCCAAATGACGACTGTATGTGATGACAAAAACATTTTGGTATTTTTTTCATTCTTTATTAAATCTCAAAAAAGTGAAGGGCTGTGTGGAATGCCTCTTTGTAAAACATTAAATGGGTACCTTACATTTAAAGACCTAAAGAGAGAAAACTGGTTACAGTGCATTGTATTGTATGTTATCTGAATAGACAAAAGGGTATCGTTTGTAATATTACGATTCAAAATGAACAGAGGGGGGCAGCGTCGTACTAGAAGGTTGTGGTGGTGGTTGGTGTCCAGTGCCGCTTTCCCACTGACACTATCAGCTCAACTCGCCTTGACTTGGTTCAGTTTTGGTACCAGCACGTAGCATTTTCATGACCAGTATAGTACCCCCTCATTGAGGCTGGTTGTCATAGCGACGTAAAGTAAACATACTGTAACATGTTTAGCGTGATTGCAGCTACGAGCGAGGCAACAATGGACGAAGAGCATGAACTTTAAAACTAAGTTATAGTTTTTTACAAACTTTTGAATATTTTTTCAGGTAAGAGTATTGTTTAGACTTGAAATCTGAGGTCGATTTATCAAGAGAGCTCCAACGTTTATGGTGATCTGCTGCTGCCTTGGCTTGGTCTCCTGCGTTGCGACATGATGACACATACATAATGACGCAGCTTTATGTTGTACAAGTTTTTTATTTATTGTTGTACAAGTATTTATTAAGCTAAATTGGTTTGGGGCCCCTTGAGATGAGCCATCTTGTTTTTGAGTGAGTCCTTTAACTCGCTTGGAAACCTCAGTGAAGATGAGACTAGAAATAATATCTGATAGCACCTGGTGGTATCAGTAGAAAAGTGGCACAAATTACTGATACTCTGAGAGCTGGTCAATATCAGTTGACTTATACGCTTTATGCTTTACCTTTCCTTCCAACAGCTCTGTGCAAAGAGGATCAGAAGTCCTGCAAGCTCTCTTCAAAGCCACCAGACTCCCTTACTTAGTTTAACTCGCAGAAGATGGGAGCTGCTGGTTTACGACTGCCTCAATCAAACTGTGTTTTTGCATGTTTAATATAGAAATGTGTTTAATATATTGTTATCCAAATTAACAAACAAAATGAGGTGGAGATGACCAGCAACACCCGTGTTCTGCTATTGTTGAGTCTGATCATCGGGAAGAGGGCAGTGTAGCTTATTTAGCTCAGTTTTTAGCGAGGACTGCAGCTCAAAAGTGAAGCCAATGCAGAAGTATCTTAAAGTGTAATACCACTGATAACCACTAGATGCTGGCTTGAAAAGAACTGGCTCCCATAGACTAGACCTGAACTTCTCTTTAAATATACTAAGTCAGTATTTTTTTCCAGGAATCATTCTAGCCTCATTGGTTTTATTTGGACCCTCTAATAAGTGTCCTGGTCCATCTTTAAATGGAATTCCTCCATTCCT
Source organism: Coranthus polyacanthus (assembly GCA_037367275.1). NCBI lineage: Eukaryota > Metazoa > Chordata > Actinopteri > Kurtiformes > Apogonidae > Coranthus > Coranthus polyacanthus. The sequence continues at coordinate 4,884,847 of JAPQRN010000006.1, read as the reverse complement.
TTTTTTTTAGGGCAAACAGAGGGAACTTGATGTCTGCCATGTTGGGCTTTGATAGTAGTTTGTAGTTGTGGTTAATAAGTTAAATGACTTTGTTATGCAAAAATTCGATTAGTTCACCGCTACCGTGTCAGTAAGTTAGCGTTTAGCATTAGCTCACATGCTCCCCCATCTCCACCCTTTTGCTTACTTGTTGATCCAAAGAGCCAAGATGGTGACAGTCAAAACGCAAACTCCTGGCTTCAGAACGGCAGTTCAAAAACCAATGGGTGATGTTACGGTGGCTTGGTCCACTTCTTATATACAGCCTATGGTTTATAGCAACATATCAACACCATTTGGAATCTTATAATGGACATATTACAACTTGAAGAAGGTAAATGTCTGTTTTTTTGAAGAAGAGGAACTGAGTTTTGAGCTACTGTAGAAACATTTCGGATTCTGTGAAAGACAACCCACTCCCTCTGTAGAAATGAACAACTCATTCTAATACTCTCAGTTTCATTCCATCTACAGATGGGTGACAAATTAAAGGAACACTCAGATGGGAGTGCTCTCTCCCATAGTGACTATTGTCCCATCCATAGGCCATGCACGCTCACTGCATGGTTTGAAAATGATGTGAATCATATGCTACAGCCTTCACAGTCACAAGATCCGAACCTAATTGAACACCTATGGGAGATTTTGGGCCAACGTGGTGGACAGCGCTTTCCACCTCCATCAAAACACTGTTTCGTTAGAATAGTGTTCATCCCTTCAGTAGAGTTCACAGACAGTAGAATCCATGCATCAAGGAAATGAAGCTGAATATTGAAATGGGTTTTTTTTTTCTGAGACAACGTGAGTCTGGACATGTGATGTGTGTAGACTGAGTTCCAGGCTGAGGCTCTGCTGTCATGGCAGGATGCACAGGTTTCCTGGGAAATCAATATTCAGCCATGTTTTCAGGCCCGTGGCTGCCGCTCGCTGCTCCTGTCAGCCTCTATTGGACATACCGAAACTTAAGCGATGTTTGGGCCGACAGAAGCAATTTGTATGCATTAATCTCCCATCATGCCCCCAGGTGGTGCTCACAGCGCGAGACAGCTACTGAGCATGTGCAGAAGAGTGAGTACAAAGCAATGACTGAAGCAGGGATTAAAGTACAGAGAAACTGAAGGGGAGCAGTATCTACCCTAATAAATATATCAATACATACAGATGCAATTAAGACCTCAGCAATCTGGCAAGTTTATTGCAAAACATACTGACACTGATCTAATAAATTTGGGCTCAACATAATTTTTGAACATTTCTCATCAGTAACACTCCTCAATAGGTGAGTTTCCATCCAAATCTATTGCAAATTTTAACCAAATTTCCAGAAAAATCAGCAAAACACAATGCTCGACGGCTGTTAATTGAATATTAAGAGTTGGTTCTTCATCATCATCATCATCAAAATGATTTAAAACTTTGCCAGTTAGATGTAGTATTTCATACAATAATATACTACCTGAGCTGTTGATAAAGGAGCTAACTGTAAGAGGTATTTGACAGAAATCTGAAGCTGGCTGATGTCTTTTGACCCCCAAACCAAACCACTGGTCTGAATCACATGCCGTTGTTTCAAACTCTTCCACTTTGTCTAAAATCTGTTTCTGCAGATCTCTACATGGTGGCTCTTTTCCATCTAATATGACACTTGTGTTTTGTTTCTTGTACTGATTCAGTGAACGTTGCAGTCTCGTTATTGCTCCACACATGCAGACACAGAATAATTTGCTAAATCTGTTTTCCATTTCTCACTCATTTACCTTTTATCCACACACCAACTTTTCCACTTCTCCTGGGCGTAAAATCTTTTTTGTTTTTGCGTCATTCCAGGGAGGTTTTTCGATCCAACATCTGGATGGAAACGCACCTAATGACAAAGTAAAAACAGGTTTTTGTGCAGTGTTTTGGAAATGTTTTTAAAAAACTAAGGGTTCCTGATTGATTCCACCTGTGCCTAATAGAATTCAATGCTTATAATTAGGAAAGACACACACCTATGTATATATCTGATTTCACAGTTGAAAACAAAGCCATGAGGTCGAGACAGAGTTGTGTCAAGGTGCAGATCTGGGGATGGAGACAAGAAAGAACATTTCCTTGACCCATATCTTAATCCCAACACCTCGTACCTTAACAACAGAATAGATCGATTGCCAGTCACCCTCAAAACAACATATATGCACAGAATTTGCAGACATAAAATACCCCAGATAACAGTAGAAATATGACATAACATGCATTTAGGCCTAGGACTAATGCCCTAGAACTGGAAGAGGTCTCCTACATAAATCCCCTTCAAAAAATCAACCAGTATTGTTGTTTTTCTGTTTTTTCTGCTTCATCCAGTGTATGATGCTTGTGTTTGCTTTCTTTTCATTTTTGACATAAAAACAGGTTAAGAGAATTTAAAAATAATATTTATTGACAGTTGAACTTTTTACAGTGGCAAACTTATAAATATTGTTTTCATCATATGCATAAATCACAGTAATAAATACAACATATCTTATTTTAGTTAGATTTTGTTGTCTTTTTGTTCACTGAAAGAAACACTAAGCGATTTGTTAGGCCATAAAAACAACACACAGTTTTGTTTTTGTTTTGTTTTTTTTAAAGGAAAAGTTTTTTAAATTCAGTTAAATTCATAAGGAGTTTTGCAAGTTGAGAGTGAGCCATTTTCTTCATTACATTAAAAAGAGCTGCTTTTGGAGCGGTAACAAGCTTGGTTGGCTGCAATTAAGTTAATAAGCGAAACCTACAGATGTCCGAGTCAGTCATTCTCATGTTCCCAGGGCCAGGGTTTGGGTCAGGAAACAGGATTTTGGGGGCAGATATACTCCCATCCAACTCTTCTTTTCAGTTTTCCACAGTAGCTCATATCAAACTGGCACTGGTTAACTTACACTGCGGAGCTACACTATATCAAGCTGAGGTATTTAACATACATGTTCAAATGAAAATAGTGTAACATATGAGAAATTTACATGTACTAATCACTTTTTCTTTTCTGATGAGTGAACGGATCATTAAAGTACTTTGAAAACGAGCACCTTCCCTGACTGCCTCGGTTGCCTACATTCATGATCAGAGCCTCTTCACTGGTTTCTATGTAGAAGACTCGGGTTGGGTTTTCGGTGAAACTCCTTACCTTTTTTTCCCAAGTTCTTCAGCGTCTCTCTACAGCGGTACAACACTAGCTACTGTTAGCTATCTTAGAAATGGAGTCTGCTAACGTCATCAAATGACCAACTCCAACACATACTTCATCGAAGCACAAATGTTACATATTGCGTCTTTAAACCAGTAAAAATGTATTGTTGAAATGGTGACAAATATGGCTACATTTTACATAAAAGGAACTTGTCATTTTATGTTGGCATCAGAACCATTAAAGGTTTAATGTAAATACCTTATTCCAGTATGCTCTATATATTGGGAGACATTTGGATTTCTAGTAATTTTGCTTCTGGAAATAAAGTCTATGGGACATTTGAATGATTAACATTGCCTTGTTCATTTTCCTGCAGCCTGATTTAAATGTCCGGTGTGTAAGATTTAGGAGGATCTAATCACTGAAATGGAACATAATATTCATAGTTATGTTTCCATTATTGTATAATGGTGTGGAAATATTTTTGTTATCTTAGAATGAGCTGTTCATATCTACAGAGGGAGCGGAGTCCACCACGTTTTAACATTAACTCTGACTTCCTGTCCTATTTTCCTCTTTGATAGTGGGGGGTATCCAGGTGTATTACTGTCACCTACTACATCTGAGTGTTGACCACAGTTAAAATCCCATTAACTTAAAAGACCAGAACAGACAAAACAAATACTGACACATTTTTTGTGGTCACTGTAGATGAGGGTAGAGGGCTGTTCGGTTGGTAGCAAATTGCAGCTTCACCAAGTTCAGCTTCACCGCTAGATGTCACTAAATGCCTTTAAACTCCCCAGGTTCAAACATTGTATTTATTGAGGATGTTAAGGTTTATGGTTTAGCTACAAAATGAACTATATTCTCCCAATATGAAAGCTAATATCTCACTCTTGCTACTAAAAAAGGATGCCAAAATCTACTGCTAAAAGAGTGTAGAGGATGAGCTCAATATGGATGTCTGTTAGGGCTGTAACTAACAGTTTTTTTTGCATTGATTAATCTAACTTTCATCAATTCTCATTAAAGCAGGTCCACAGTGTGTGAGATTTAGGAGGATCTAATTGCAGAAATGGTTTCAAATGACAAAAGTGTTTTCATTATCACTATTTTGCATCTCCATGTTTCTACAGTAGCTCAGTACAGACTTCCTGTTCTTTTTTCTGTTTTTGCTGTCTGCATTACTGTCACCTACTATGTTTGAGTTAACATCCCCTTGACTATAAATCCCAGAATGGACAAAACAAACATTGGCTGTAAATGTGTGAATTCAGTTTTTTTCCTACAGCCACTGTAGGTCAGGGTGGGATGAGGGGGTATACAGTTGGTTGCAATCTGTAAAGTCACCACTAGATGTCAGTAAATATCACAAACTGAACCTTTTGATGAAATGGAAATATTACTAGTAATTAGTGTTGTTTTTATTGGTAGTTGAAGTAAACATTTACCAGAATGTTAACTGTTCTAATGTTCTACGTCTCGCTTCTTTGTCTCTTTTCCTCTGACGTCACCACACATCTTCATTTCCTGTATCCATTGATATAAATGAAAAGTCGAATAATTGCGACTACTTGGACTTCCATAAAATTCTGAAGCCTGAAAAATGTATATAACGAAAACTTTGCACACTTTTGATGATGGGCATTGGGCTTTTTTAAATAAAGTCTTATTTTCGGCATGCTCAGGAGTTGAATTAATGAATCAATGCATCCCATGCAAATCAATGTATTTACATAATAATTGACGTGTTGTTGCAGCCCTAATTTATATATATATATACATATATTTTTTTTTATTCCTCAAAGTTGCAAAATCCTTTAGGTGTTATTTTAAAAAATGTTTTATTCTGCATTGTCACAATTATAAGTTATAGGTAACAAGGTTTAATTTCTTCTAATCAATTTTTGAGATGTCCTGCTGACAAACAAGCAAACAAAATAATGGCATATCCAAATATCCTTCTCTAAAGGCTAGAAACCTTCTTAGAGGAGTTATTGTATGATCTCTAAATGCCACTAACTGGTTGCATAGCACTCTTTAAGGTGAAGTGCTCTGGAATGGAGAGGATGGAGGTTTGAAAAACAAAAAATCTATGAGAAAATCGCTTAGTGCTCCTTTATAACAACACAAAATCTTCTGTTTCTTAATCGTTACATTTACAACAGACAAACTGAATATGCACCTTGAATTCCCACTCATATAGCATCATCATAGTCACTGTTTCATATCATCATAATCATCATCATTGTCATCTTTTCAGCAGCAGTTTGTCACAGTTATCAGACCCCAAGCCAGAATCGTGCAATCCAAAACAAAAGCAGAGGTAATAACAGATAATTGAAAACATAACAGAGCAGTCCAAAAACTCATGCACATTCTTTACCACTATGGAAAACAGAATGACAAGTCCGGAGATCAGTGCATCACTGTTTCCACTGGTTTTTACTAAGATAAACTGGAAAGTCATTATTAGTTGAGTATTCATTGAGTAAGCTGTCATGTTCTCTGGTAGTGATATGAAACATGGAATGCATAGAGAAAGTGGTAATTCTCATTATTACTAAGATTCTAACTTTACTAAGATTCAAACGTGTAAACTGCATACTGTAAGTACACTGTCGCCCGGCCGTCAGAGATAATTGTGCTTTTTATTTACCTTCAGGGTTTGTGTTGATGACTTTAGAGGCTTGAATACTACAGTTTAACACACAAACCAGAGTTTTAAAACACTGCATTTGTCGGTTCAGACTGAACTCAAAGACAATTTTGGCTTTGTGTTATTTGCATGAACGTTGACTGCTGGAGTGTTCTTATGATCAGTGTTTATTCGTCCCAAATAGCATACGTGCAGACCTGCCTCATGTGGTCTGGACTTTTGAACTTTTCTGTTTGATCCAAACCAAATATGCAGGAGTGGAACCTCCCTCTAACCATGGTGCGGACCGAACAGCCGGTCTTTGGTCCGACCAAAAGAGGTGGTCTCGTTCCAGATCACACTGAACTGTGGCTGGTGGTGCAGTCCTCTGTGCACAGTCAGACTGAGCACTCTTTATTTACTCTTCTCTCTTTCTTGGTCTTTCATGTTATAGCTTCTTGTTCACTCATCACCATATCACAAATTAGTGACAGTTATTGTTCCAAGTAACTGTTTGTAGGGCAATTCTTGCTACTGCTGCTAGCTTAATGCAGCTTATTAGCCGATAGCATGGCCAAGCCATCGTAAAGTTGCCAATTCAATTCTCAGTGGCGATGGCTTGTGTCTCCTGCGCTGCAGATAAGGTGTCTCTTCTAGAGAGACATGTCTGTCAGCAAGAACAGATTATTAAGCTTACTGTTACTGTAGATGTGACACTAAAAGTAAGCATTATCTCTCCAGATGAAATAGCTAATGCTAAGCACTATACCATTAATGCAGAATTTGTCGCTTTTCAGCAATGAGGGGCAGGTAGGAGTAAGCAGCTGGTTGTCTGGCCTGGCATGCAATCAACTCCCTCGACCACGAACCGCTTCACAAGCTTCACAAGCTCGTCTATAGGAGTAGCAGGGTCAATAGGACTAGCACCCTACTAGCATCCTGTGAGCCTCTTCCACCCCCACCAATAGGGTTTTTTGGGGGAAGTTTTTCCCTTACTTGAACCAAGGTTTGAATGACTGAGGTTGTTGTATATTGTGAATCTGTGATATTGGGCAATTTAAATTAATAAAATTGAAGCTAAGTTGAAGTTTACCATTTCATCGTGTCAGTAAGCTAGCGTTTAGCATTAGTTCACCAATCACGCCTCGCGCTCCCCCGTCTCAGCCCTTTTGTCCAAATATGGTCACTTCTGGCTCCAAAGAGACAAGATGGTGACGTACAAAACACAAACTCCTGGCTTTAAAATGGCAGTTCAAAAACCAATGGGAGACTTTGTCCTCTTTTTATGTACAGTCTATGGTCTATACATGGCCATAAAATAATATTCCAAGATGTAAGATTGGCAGAACTGGCAGTTTTATGATTAAACATACTTAGCATGTCAATACAAATAGCTATTTTGATTTAAGTATATACAAATATCATTTCTAGGAAACAGGGCTGGAAAGTCAAACTGTATTGTGAATCTGCAGTTGAAAATTCCCCAATGTGTTATTGCTTTGTTCATTTTTTTAAATGTTTTTTTTCCAGGATGAGCTGACTTGTACATACTGATCAAAAGTTTTGGGATGGCCCTATTTTTCCATATTTATGGAAATTTAAGCAGTGAATGAGCTGAAATAGAACAAAGGTAAGTGAGTAATAACTGCAGGAATGGCAGTTGAGAGTTGATGCAAACAATTCCTACAGGTGTCCTGACATTTGTTGATTACTTACAAACCCTTAGAAGCATTGTTTGGACTATATTACACTGCAGGAAGTAGTATATTGCTGTCATAATTGGAAGAAAAAGGCAAAGGAAGGCAGGCAGACCATTAAAACCCTTAGAAAAGTTGGCCTCTCCTTTGGACGAGTCCTAAAACATTTGACTGGTAGTGCATGTGTGTGTGTAAACTTTGGCCAGACTAATATCTCAGGATGAAGTTCCCCTGAAAACTGTGTGCTACAGGTGTTTAGGGGCAGGGTTAGCCAGGTGTTTATCTTCTTATATGGAAGAATGTTTTTTTTACTAACTCATCAGTTTTTATCTGAAACTACATGGCTTGGGGAAGATTTGCTTCTTTACATGAAGTCTGAAATTAACTTTGCGTTCAGTCTGAACATCTTCGACGCTACTCTCTAACTGGCGAGTGATGTTGGTGAAAGAGCTCGATAGTAATAGTATACCTGTAATCCCACCATAGCCTTCTGTCACCATGGTTTGTTTTTTTGGTTACGTCTTTGTTTTGAGGCGATGAGCAATAAATCAGGCACCTTTGACAAACCATGGAAATGCCCAATAGAAATTTGAGGCATTGAACATTTACAAAGAGAAAGACATCTGTTGGGGATCATCATGCTGTTGTGCATTTACCCATGGTTGTCATAAAAAAAGGTATGAGAAAATAATTGAATCCTTTTTCTGGTACAAAGTAAAGATAACAATAATTACTGTCATACAGTAAGTATACCTTTAAAAACATTTGGTGCACCAAAAACACTTAGCACAGTAGTACATTACTAAGACGGTACAGAAATCCAGGAGGATGATGAGGGTGCTGTTCAAACACCCATCGTGGATTTCATCAGGTAAAACACCTAAATTACTAATTTCTTAAGTGCCTCCACTTTAAAATACATGTTTCCAAACAGTAAAGGAGGCAGGCACCCTTAGGTGTACAAGATCATAATACATAACATACAATACATGTTTAGGGCTCATCAATTTTGGTTTAAAAGCACTCGAGTTGCCATTCAGTCTCTTAAATAATAATAGGAGAATCTGAATTATATAACAAGAATAAAAGTCATGTAATAATCAGCGGTGATGATCGCTCAGAGGAACCAGGAACAGCTGACGTTACAGTGTAAAATAAAAGCCAATAAAGCTGCTAATTGACTTATTAAGAAATGATGCAAAACTGTGTTTACATATGCTTCTTTTTCTGGGTGAGATTGCGGTGCTGAGAAGTATCATTTTTGCTATATTTAAGCAAAAGTTGTGAGTTTATGCATAGTTTTGTTTTCAAATTTCAAGTCTCGAGAGAGAGAGGAGGGTGTTGGTGGATGCTACAGGTTTCCTTCTGTTATCATTCAGAAAAAAAAGAAACATAAGCAGCCAGTGTTGGGGAAACTACTTTGAAAACTTAGCTTTGTGAACTACTTTACACTGGAAGTTGAAGTACAGCAAAGCCTACTTAGAAAAAGTAGTTCAAACTACTTTGTGTGTACATGTGATTTGAAATTATATTCAAATATTATACAGAAAAGTTACTCAATTGAGTTTATTGCAAAAATATTCAAGTACTTCAAGTATTAAGGTGAATCTTGTTCAGGTTCCGTGCTGTGTCTGAACATGCACTAAGTGAGTGTTGGCGAACCATCACACCACGTCTTTTAAGTTGGTTTTGTGTTTTTATGTTTAAGTTGTTTCCATCTAGTTGTATCTTACATTGCCTGCACTAGTACGCCAAGAGATGGTCTTTTACATCTTTTTCATTTTGTTGTGCTGTTTTCGTCTTTTACTTTGTCCTCGTCTTGTGTCTTTTACGTTTGTCACGTGTGATATTCACCGATGATTCACCAACAGATTGTGTTTTTTATGCGTTATTGTTCCATTCACTTGATTCACTTCACTTGTCGAAATTGGTCTTGAGGTTGTGAAGACGCAATGATGCAAAATAAACACAATCGATAATTCCCCTCAAATGCAGTAAAACTAATGTAATGAGCCTATTTAAATGTAAGGAGTAGAAAGTACAGATATTTGTGTTAAAGTGTAGGGAATAAAAGTAAAACATCTGAAAAATAAATACTCATGTAAAGAACAGATATATGAAAACTCTACAGCAAACTCCTGCAAAATGTCGTTAAACTACTAGTTTAATTCCATGTAGTTCACAACCTGAAACAACACTGAGAACAGAAACTAAATCTAATAAACTGACAAATTAAGATGATCTCAAGATGATCTTAAATAAGCTGTGAAACAAAAAAAGGGAGAGGAGAGACACCCACTTAAAAACAGAGTACCTTAAATACGCTGGAGGGTTTTACATTAAGAAGAAATTAAAAGGAAAGATATATCAGGATATGTTGCTGACTGGTCAAATGTATTAACATACACTATTATCTTTAAACAACAAAGAGACATGTTCAACGTCCAGACAAGACTTAAAACAACTCGAACTGGTTCATTTGCCGACCTTCCTGATGTTTTCTGTCTCTTGTTATTTTCTCATTTGTGTGAATGGCATCTCAAACACTGCCCATGTTTTTCATTTAATGACCATTTTTCAGCTTTTAAACTGCATCTGTCTGCTTTGTCTATGCTCGAGCAGGTTGCAGATTTGGTGACAGAGAATGCACACCAGGGAGTTCCTATTTTTTTCTTTTTCCTTGGCTCAATAATATCTGGAAATATTTTACAACTCAAATCACCCTATTTTTCTACTGGGATCCTTGTATGGACTGTAAAGCCCTTTGAGGCAAATCTTGATTTATGATATTGGGCTATATAAATAAATTTGAATTGAATCCTTACAAGTTCTGGATCCAAAAATGTTTGTGTTGAGGGAGGCAGTGGGTGTCTTATTAGTATTTTTGCAAAATCCTTGCTTTTTGAATTGTTTTTTCTTCCTGTGTGGTAGCTATCAGTGTCTGGGAGTAACTCACAGGGACTTCATGGTGCATTCATGTGCACATCATAAATTCAGAAATCTATGCTGGAATGGCTAGGTTGTTTAAGATGTTTATATTTTTTTCTTATTTTGGTTTACATCTGTCAGTCCTTTTCGTCTACTACAGCATTTTGATAATTACATACTAAAATTTCCATCTATTTCTATATTACATAAAAATTCTATAAAAAAACTGATCAAAAACACACATTGCAAGTATCTCAAAATCATGAGATGCTTTCTAAAAAAAATAACTACCATTACTTATATAATGACATGATGGCATCGTTTACACAAAAAAACATTGTATTTTTAAAGACGTCACATTACAGCAAAATGTAACTATTGCTGTGATGTACATTTTAAATTTATGGTTTGTGTTTGTGTTCTTTATCAGTAGTCTGGGTCCTAGGAAGTCACCAAATATATCTTTTGGGTCTCGAGCTGGTCTACACAGGCTCCATTCATTTTTCAGAAAGTGCTCATGTTCTGAGCGTCGTTTTTGATTGGTCTCTTGTTTGAATTTGCACCGTCTCTCATCTGCCAATCAAATTAGTGCCCATGAAATTCAACAATATATCCTTGACTGTGCTGTGTCCAATCTTAATTGAAGTTGTACTAAACAACTTTTAATAAGGTTTGACAGTAATCAGTGTGGAGTGCTGTTGTGAGGTTTACACTGCCTGGTTTAAATGGACGTGCAATCAAAAAGTAATCAAATGTATAAAGAGATAATACATTAATTTGATGAAATAATTAAAATGGTTACATAAAAACAGGGGAACTAGTTATCTGTAACCTATTAGATTGCAGAAGTACCCTTCCCAACACTGGTAACTGCAGTGCAAGATTGTTACAATTAAAAAGGACCATTAATGTGTTAATTCTCTGAGACATATTAATTTGAACATGAATTTTAGACACTAGAGGGGCAAAATGTGCTGGAGAATATATGTACTGTGTCAGGTGATGGTAATTCTGAGCCATCCATCACTGCTGCTTTTATTTAGTTTAGTGTAACCTTAGCTCAGCTGTGTCCTTTAGCTAAACATACAACTTAGGTGGAAATTAATTTAAGCTCAGCCGCATTGTTCTCAAATCAGTGCAAACCAAAATTGATGAGCCTCAGGCTCTATGAATGGCACTCTTCATGGCACTCTTCAAAGAATAGTTAACAGTAATTGTAGTGAAATATGCCTCTTTTTTTCCTTTTTTATCTCATTCAGTCTGGCTGTTGGTCACTTTGTCTGAATTTACTGAGGCTTTGGCACAGTAGAGATTAAAGTTCGATCAATGGCACTGCACAAGTGACCACAGAAGAAGAAGAAGAAGGACGAGGAGATGAGAGAAGAGGAGAACAGTGTCACAGAGTTTCTCCTTTCACTTGCTCGTTGTTGTTGAGTCCTGGCGAAGGTTTGCTCTTCATGGCCTCGGTCCCACCTCGCGACGTCTCCTGGAAAAAGAGGTGAGGATGCCACACCGACATGACAATCCGCTTGTACTCCCTGCGAAAGTTCTGGTTCAGCAGACCATAGATGATCGCGTTAAGGCAACTGTTGAAGTAAGCCATGAAGTAGCTGACCACAAAGAGCCACTCAGGGATGCGAGGCGCCACAGTCTCCGGGTCGATAGCAACAGCGAGGCCGATGAAGTTGAGTGGCGCCCAACAAATCGCAAACAGCACAAACACAACAAACATGGTGATAAAGTTCCTCAGGTCGCTGGGCTTAATGCGTGGACGCACCTCCGACTTCACCTTCCGCCTCACCTGTATGACCAGGATCCAGATCCGCAGGTAACAGAAAGTGACCACAGCAATGGGCACGAAGAAATGGATGACCACTACTGTGATGGTGTAGGACGAGCTGACTGTCTGTGCAAATGTGCAGGAGTAGATACGAGGATCGTACTGCAGCGAGCCAACAAAGAAGTTGGGCACGATGGCCACAACAGTCAGGAGCCAGATGAGAGCGACCAGCAGCAGTGTGTTGCGGTAGCTGTACAGCTTGTCATAGCTGAAGCTGTGGCAGATGTAGCAGTAGCGGTTGATGGCGATGGCAGTTATGTTGAAGATGGAGCCGATGACGCTCAAGCCCATCAGGAAACCACTCACCTACGAGAGGCAAACACAAAGAGACAGACATGAGCTCGATCACAGTCAGGAGTACTTCCAGGCTGACTCACGCATTAAAGGAGCTATGTGTAATATTTTTACTTTAAAATATTCCACATTGACCTAAAATTAGCATTAGAGTGAAAAAAAAGAGTTCTGACATTATGCCAAAGATGTCAATTATTGTATTGCAGAGATATACATGGAAATATCTGTCACCTGGCTACCATTTCATACCACTACAGTGAGCAGTGAACCGCTGTAGCCTCGAGTATGCGAGCCATTAAAGTACCCTGTTGAAATATATATAGGGGTACCCAGTGCATTGAAAAGTGACACTAAAGGGTCTTGACTAAGTGGTAGTATGCGATGGGAGCCTCAACAGTCTGCTGACACACGGTAAATAGGAAGTAGCTCATCGGGCCGATTCTAACCTCTTTTCATTCATGGAGATGGACAGGTAATGGAGTGTAAACACAACAGTAAACACAACCATGGCTGAAGCCTTTTGTAAAAGGGACCATTATCAGACCACTACCCTCTGCCGTCTTTCTCATGGCTCTTGGGTACTTCATGTCACTCCTGGACCAAAAAATGCAATCAGCTCTATGGGATTAGGTTTGTTTCAAAATACCCAAGTAAAATGTATTAAAAAAAAAAAAAAACAACAACCAAAAAATACGAATTTGAGTGAGAATTAAACTAAAAAATATCATCCCAAAAATAAAATCTTGTGTAGTCACGTAAACAAATTATTTTTTGTTTGATTTTTTAATATGTTTTGTTTGGGTATTTTTAAACAAATCTAATCTCACAGAGCTTGTCTTTGTTTGATGGTTTATGATCATCCATCTTCTTCTTAATCACATTCCAGAGGTTTTCAGTGGGTTCAGGTCGGGACATTTAGAGTGGTCATTTAACGTTTTTCCAGAGCTCCACCAGAAAACAGAGTCCTGCACTATTTATTTATTCATTTAAAAAAGTAAGTCTACGTAACTAAATCTGCTTGTTAGACAAAAAGAGAACCATCCGAATCTGCTCATTAGAGTGTTGTGGTTTATGTTTGCTGAACTTAAAATTGAATTTTAAGGATTCGATTACACTGCAATGTTTCTTATGAATATGATTGCATTAGCCACAGTACTGTAGCTCTCTGTGAAGTCAGCTGTATTGACTTCATCTCAACCTCCGACTGCTGCTCTCTGAGCTGCTGGACGATATTTCAAACTGAAGGGACTCGCAGTTTTGCTTGCTTTGGCTTTCACCATTCTTACAGCAGGAAAATGAAGAAAATATTCCACATCAGAAGTGAAAACACATGCACATAGGGCTGGGAGATAAGGGCCAAAATGTTATTATGATGAAGAAACTTCATATCAGTTGATATCAATCCTTATCATAATAAATGTCAAATCATTATTTACTTCAAATTTAAAGGATGATTAGCTCCTGATGGTTACTTGTGGTTTTAAACTCTTGCCAAGGAGCAGAACATTTCAGAATGTAGTATTTGTTAAAACGTCATCAGGATAAATGTTTATCAAAACATGCATGAATAAAATGAAGTAAAATAACAAACAAAAAGTTTTCCACTGTGTGAACTCAGCTTTTCTATGCTTGTGCATACATCTAAAAACATCTCCTTCTGACTAAAAATGTGGAATTTTCTTTGGATTCATCCATCTCTACCAGAGAGGATCTTTGTCTTTACTCCAGCTGACTGTAAACAGGAGGCTGTGTGTTACAAACTGTGATAAAACCCACAAATGAGATGCATATTCTGAATGTGCTGTATACATGTCCCATGAATTCTCATCAAACTGGATTAATATCAGCATATCCCACATCTATCTCACATCTCCAGAATATCCAAACGGAATATGTTGTTTACACGACATCTGTCAAATTCAGCATAATAGTAGAATATTACAATAGTTTGCATGTAAACATACTCACTAAAACATTTCGTCAGTGCTTTACCTGCCAGTGTTAAAGACAAAAGCATATGGATATGAAAATGATCACAATATAAAATTCTATCATGATAATTGTCGTTATTGCTTGGTCACCCAGCCCTACATGTCAACCAGCCACGAGGAAGACCTGGTCTGCACTGGGCCTCAGAGGGGGAAAAAACTAATTTTGTTTTGTCTAAATAAAACTAAGGGGTATAGGTAAAACACATTACTTACAGTACATGATCACTTATGTCACAGGAACTATATGGAACTGAACTTCGCACTTGAGTCTCTGCACAGTAGATTAAAGGTTGTATAATTGCTAAATTCAAAACGTATCTCCTAATCATCAGAAAGAGGATTAGGTGTTGGTGTTCACTGTCAAACTCTTGTAGCTGGTCAGTATGTACTCTCTGTGCTTTACAGGCCTTTGTGACAGGAACTGAAGCCCTGAAGCTCTCTTCAAAGCCACAGCACCAAAACCAAGACCAATGTGAATGTATATCAAAGTGTAATACCACTGACAGCCACTAGATAGTGGCTCCAAAAAGCACTGGCTCCATATTTTTTTTTTTACATTTTTTTTCCTAGGAGTCATGGTCACTTCTGGCTCCAAAAAGCCAAGATGGCGACAGCCAAAACATAAACTCCTGGCTTCATAACAGCAGTTCAAACCACCTCTGTCCATTTCATATAAACAGTCTTTGTTATTAGATGCATCTACAGTGCATCTCTATGAGAAAGTGTGTCTGTCAGTTCATCCCATTATGTTTAAAAGGCGATATCTTGTGAACAGTTTGACAGAATGCCACAAAATGTGTTTGTTTTTTGTGGCTAAAGGTCAAGGTCACTGTGACCTTATGTCTGTCCATTCTTGTGAATATGATGTCTCACGAATGGCTTGAGGAAATGTCTTCAAATTTGACACAGTCATTCATTAAGATTGAAGGACGAACTGATTACATTGCAGTGGCCAAAGGTCAAGGTCACCGTGACCTCACAAGCACATTTTTGCTTAAAACTGAGAGAACTGCATGAACAGATTATAATGCAAGGGCAGTGGACGCATCCGAGTGTGTGTGTGGGAGGCAATTCATGTGTTCTAAAATTCTGAGGTGGATGTATCCCCGTCACTCCCTCTGAAATCTACTCCTATGTCAATAATCCTCAGCATGAGAAACATAATCATAACTCACCTTGCACTGGGTCTCACCTAGTGACCAGCCGTCATGGAAGATGGCGTACAACACCAGAGGGTAAGGGTAGAACGCGACCACCAGGTCAGCGAAGGCCAGACTCACCACGAAGACGTTTCCTTTAGAGGACAGAAAGGAGAGGAGAAGCTGTGATTAAAACCTTAAGAGCAGCTCCATGTATATTCACAACCACAGCTCGGTTCCTGCTGGCTTCTTAATAGTGTCAAGCAATCAATCACACTAACACAGGCGGCTATTTAAACACTGAGCTCATATCTGTGGAATATTTGTGCACATTCATTTCCTGTCACAGCATCACACTTCAGTACAGTGTCCTTCTTCTGTCAGCCGAGTATTAAATAAAGACAAAACACCCAGCGTTTGCATGTGGACAACATGGAACATGGTATAATCCAGTCTAAACTGGAAGTTGTTAAGTCTGACATCATTCACTATTTCCCAACAGTCAACAGCGGTGGAGCCTGTATGCTTGTTTACTATTACTGTAAAAATGCTATGAAATACTGGCTTGTGGTTGTAATGTCTTAAAGCTTCTGCATTGGCATACTTTAAAGTATGAGGTCGGGAAGGATGGTTTGCTTGAGTTTTTAATTTAAACCCAGGAGCATGCACAGTACAGTTCACAACACATTCCCATTCTGACTGGCGGAGATGATTTTAGTTCTAGACAAAGGAAAGCAGCAATGAGGAAAAAAAACTTAACAAGAATCTAAACAAATCAGACAATTAGGCAGTACATTTATGGAGATATGGAGATGACACATCATAATCACAATATGAATCAGCAACTTACATAAGAATGGTGGACAGGAAGCAAACATATGTATAGCAGCCTGGTTCAACAAACAAAGAGAGGCTGGAAGTGGACCTGATGCAGGCCTTTTGTCAAGTCAGCTGAGACCTGATAGGTCAGGCTCAGTCCCGCCCCTCCCAGGAAGTGCAATTTTGAACAATTACTTATTTCTTTAGTGACTCACCAGTTAGTGTTCAGAAGGGTCTAAATTCATTTATTAAACTCAAATATGTGTGTGAACACCTCATAAAAGCCATATACTGTGTCAAGGGGATCCACAAAGGTCCAGTTTAGCAGATGCAGTGTTAACTAATGTTAGTTCATTAATGCGCTACTGTTAGCCAATGAGCAAACATTAGCTAGAGCCAAGTAACGTTTGTTGTTTTCATTTGTTTAAGAATTGAAACTTTTCTTATCAACTCCATCCATTTCCTCTGCTCTTTATCATGAGACAGACAGTGGTAGAATGACAACTCAATGTGTTTTATGGACTCAGGGAGACGGTACTGCACCATATTGAATATAGAACAATGAACGTAAGAGGACCCGGAAACAGGAAATGACGTCACGGCTTATCATAATACAGTGTTTGCTCAATATCAAAATATGCATGATTAAAGGTAAGTAAAACAACGAATCACTGAAACATTTATCAAGTGTTTTAGCTGAAACTGTAAACGAAAAAGAAGAAATTATGTTTTATTCTCCAGCCTGACTTGAGAACATGCTTCACACAAATGTTTCATTTCCAGACAGATCTGTAGAGTATTTGACCTTTCATTTACACCTGATATTCAATTGTCATGATCTTAATTCACTGGAGTGAAGTGAGATTGCATGTATGGTTCGTAAAACAACAGGTGATGATCATGAAGTCTGGAAGACAACCGATAAGATCATCAAAAGGAAAACAAAAGGTGGTTCAATGAAAAGCAATCAAGTCAGGGTAGGGGAATTGAAGGGTCAACACAGTGTTCTTCATCAATATAGTAATGTAAGACATTCCTCTTTGCATTCTTCATTTGTGTGTTTATTATTGTATTGTTAAAAAAATCCACAATAGGACATTTTTCAAAGCTAAGACGGCGAAGTGTGAAGTGGTTTTTAAAGGGTTAATTTTTTGCATTTCCATAGTAATGGGAATTTAATGATTTGAGGCTACATAATTAACTCCTGAATTCATAGTTTTAAGGTGTGTGCTTTCAGAGGTAATTTAATGACTAACTGGAATTTTAAGGGCTTCTTGTTTCATAGCCATTATTACTCTGTATGCCGAGGGCGAACAGGGTAATGTTTCCATTTGTGTGTGAGTGTGTGTGTGTGAGAGAGAATGAGAGCAGAATAATTCACCAATAGATACATCCATCTTCATGAAACTTGGTACTGTATTGACTGAGTGATTATCTAGAACCCTTTAGTTTGTCTTGCATCTAGATTATGAATTAACAAAATGTCATCTGAAAATCCACCGTTTCCATGATAAAGCTACGTGGTTGAAGCAGACATCACTTCCTGTAACCGTTTCAAATTAAAGGCCCTATAATGCTTCACCTGACAGAACTCCTTAATTTCTTAACAAGGCTTTTATTGGGAAATATACTACAGGAACGTATACATCTGACAGAATATACTCTTACTTTAACCCATTCATTTCTTAGCTGCAGGTCAGAGAGCAGGTCATCTTGACTGGTTTGCATCCCTTCTCAGATGAATACCACTTTAAAGTTTGCATAAACCTGTTTAAAACTAAACATTCCTTGTCATCTACCGTGTTGGAGTTGATGAATGTTACAATAAGGGAAATTACACAATGCATCTTTGCATGTGTGCATTGTTGCATGAATGCATTTTTCATCTTTACGATAGGACAAAAGGAGGCAAATTGTGGAGGGTAAGGAAGAAAATGCAGGCAGTAGAAACCTGAGAGCCGTAAACTTGGCTTTAGATGTGTCTTCTTTCAAAGATGAGTATTTTTCGGATGTTTTCCCAAACATACTGCTCTGTGTGCATGTGTGACAGACTGACAGATACACAGAATCTTTCATACCAAATCAACCACCAATAATCTGAAAGGACATGTTCTCACCTCATCTGTGATGCTTTTCATGTTTCTCTGTTGGTGAAATCAATGCCTAACACCCAACAACTTTCCTTCTGATGAGCAGGAAATTAAACTGTCAAGTTGTTTTTGGAGACTGTTCACTGACAGAAGACAATCTTGTGTTTAAATTGGTTTCTACCACCAATCCACTCTGATCAAGTAACAGACAGCTGTAGTACTCCTGAAAACAATGAAAATGTGTTTTAAGATAAGAAACTAGGGCATTTTTAAATGATCAAAATGAGGATAAAGAACAAAAATGTGCAGGTAACATGTTTCAAGCTAAAGGAGTTCAAAATGTAAAAGCTTTTTTTCCCCCCACTAGTTTGCCAGTAAAAAAACACAAAGACGATCTGATCAGAGCACTGTTAAAGTAATTTGAGATGTTTTAGGAAAAAAGAAAAGACAAATCAAAGTAAATGCATTTAAAAATAAACTTGTTTCTCAAATGTTGTAAAATGGTGCATGAAAAAAGAACAACCACACGCAAATCTGCAGATCTAGTTATAAATGACATTATGAGGAAGGAAACTGGTTTTTGAAAAACTTTGATGAACAATGTCAGAGTGAGTGGTGAGGTAAGTCTCTTTATAACACTAAATGTCTTAACACTGCCTTAAACAATACACCAACATTTCTTTAGTTTGTGGTCTATGTGTGGGCAATCCATAAGTCAAGGTATTTCGTTTTATTAAGCAAGGGATGTACCGTCGTTAAAAGATACAACCAGTGAGTTGAGACTCTGCCTTGTGCCAAACACCATTCTATGAGAATATAGGTGGATAGTTGATGGTATTTTCTGAAGTTTGGCAGTCATTTTTAATTTATTCCACTGGCACCAGTTTGGTATTTCCATTTCATTATTTAAGGCTACAGCCACACTAATATGTTTTCATTTTGAAACAGCGTTTTAAAATTAAAACGATCTCCGTTTAGACAAGCATTTTTGTGAAGGTTCAGAAATAATATGTGTACATTCTAACACGCCTGAAACGCATATCATATGACCACAGGGCTGGGAATTGTTGTGAATTGCTTGAATAACAGCTCAGCTGCTGTGAATGTAGTCAGTAGTATCACGATAAAAAGCTAAATTTAACTGCGCAACAGCTGCTAACAGAGACAACAAAGACAGAATCACATGTAATTCAGTATCCATGTTTAATTAACAGCTGGTCGTCAAGGGTGACGTCTGGTTTTCTTCTGGAAAAAAACTCATCAATCAGGGAAGGATTCATAGTTACTGAGAAGACTCAATCTGGCACCCAATTCTGCACCATCGTTTGCTAAACTCTCAGTTTCTGTCTGTCCAGACTACAGCAAAAAACCTGGAGTTTACAAACTAAAACAGGGTCGCAAGTTTTCCATAAGTCTCAGTTTTAGGGATCCTAAAACACCAGAGAAGTGTGGATGCCAGATGTAAATGGAGCAAAGGTTACGTGTTTACAGTGGACGTAGTAGTGTTGTAGTCTAGGCCACCTAAACAGAAGCCAAGTCAAGTGTATTGAGACTGTGACAAGACCAAAACAATGAGGGGTTGAGACCAAGTCAAGACCAAAACCAGATCAAACACAGCAAGGGATTTATGGCAACCAAGTTTTTCAAATATTACACAAGAATACGATTGGTATGGTCAAACCAGGTAATTTCCTAACCAAAACAAATCGTCTTATAGGTCAATAAACGTCAGAAAAAGTACCTAACATCCAGTGTGGGAAAGACTGAGCAAGCTGACTATAACTTCGATGTAACATAGCCTCATACATAGCTAGCATATAGCTTTATGTGTCTTGCTTGTCTTGGCATTGTTAATCTTGAGCAAAAATGGAATTTAGGCTCAACAATTTGTCACCACACATCCTGTCCCCTTACTCCCTCACAACGTTAACACTGCAACAGCTACATCCTGTAGCTTCCTCGTGCGCACATGCTCCACCAAAACAACTTCTCTTGTGACACTATTTTGTGCTCAGCGCCACCCAAGACGAGTGTGATTCATTTAAAGAGCTAGACAAACAACTCAGATAACTTTTACCCCTATTTCCGAATGGTAATAGGAATGGTAATGGTCTCTAGGAGCGTTATATATCAGTGACCTCCGTAGCACATTCTAGCAGGTCTGTTCCTCAATATAGTCAAATAGTAACTGTATCTTTGTGTCTAAACACATGAAAAGTCCTGTTAGCAAGATTTGCATCTGCAATCTTTTGGCCACATCCATCATTGTACATAATATTGGCACACATTCTGACATTACAAGCCAAAAACTCCCCGTCCACATAGAAACACTGCAGAGTTTCCAAATAGGCCTATTGTTACTATATACAAAATAAGTTGTACTCTACAGTTTTCGATTGAATAACTGAGATTTTCAGCCTGGTGTTATCTGGACTCTTCACAGAGAGTTATGTTAGAAGTATCCACAATGATGCAGATAACAACATCAAAAAGCCATCACACACAGCCTAAGCCTCCAGAAACAGGAGGAAAGGGCAGTTAGAGTTGTTATAGTTTGGTTGTAACTCACCTACATTTTGTAAGAAGTGAGAAAATTGTGATTCAGATCGTGGACCGTGATTCTACCTCAAAAGTTCATCATATGATCTTTGGCCAGATCGCCCAGCCCCCTATATCCAGGTACAGAAGACACAAGGTGTGTCTCACTATACGTACACAACCAGATAATAGTTTTGGATCACATTCATCCGTTTTTCCATGACCTGAAATGGAACAAAGATAAGCATTCAACTGCAGAGATTAACAACAACACCAAAAAATCTGGGTTACCAAAAACTGAAGAATAACGTACATTTTTAGAGTGATATAAAAAAGGGCCATTTTCAAGGAACAATTAATGTATTGCACTGAAAAGAACTTACAGCTTTTCTTCAGCAATGGAAGCAAATGAAGCCTTGGAAACCGTTAAAACAATTCGATGTACTGGCTTATGTTGATTACTTTCAAACCCTCTGTGTTTATAAAAGCACTGCTAGAACAGACTGTGCTACAAACACCATCTGAAGCATTCGTTGGACAATATTGCACTTCAGAAAGTAGGACATTGCTACCATAACGGTGACAAAAAGGCGATTAACAAAGGAGGACAGACAGACCATTACAACCCTTAAAAGACCTTCAGAAAAAATAGGAAAATACTTAAATTTAAACAAGAATAAGCACTGTGTAATTTAGTTTAATGGGCTGCAAAATTATTTCTTATAATTTTGTCTGCTTTGTTAACAGAGGGATTTCAGTATTGAATCAGGTAAAAGCACTTCCATTAAATTGTCAGTAGGGGGAGCAGTTGTGCCTTAATTATTAATACACTGACATACACTGATACCGCAAGTGATTCAAGTTTTATCTCAAGTGTAACACATGCTCCTCCTTTATATTGAAAAGCCTCATATATTTTATGTCCTGGAGTAAAAACAATAGGCTTTAGGCTATTATATACTTTGTACTTTTAAAGACAAATCTAAAGAAACAGTTGTTAACTGTTTCAATTAAGTTTCAGTTTCATGGTATTTTATTTGCTATTCTTTGTGAATTCAGTTTCCGTCCTTGTGTCCTTTTGATGTAGAGCAAATTAATGTCGATTGTAAATTTGACTGTGCTCTTTGAAACTCTGTGAGAGCACCTTGACTGTTTTTAAGTGCTATTACGATGATAAAGGTGATGATGATGAATCTTTTTTTCAGGATTCTACTCCAGGGGTTGAGACTCATTAAAGTGGTTTCTGTTTAAATGAAAACTATTTTTTTGGGACATATTGGCCTAGTTTTTGAATATCAGCCTGGTTGAAGTGAAAAAGGAGAAAACAGAAAATGAAAGTACAAGCAGAGTATGTTGTTGTCACATTATATATCAGTTTTCTTTTGCCTGGAGCTTTTTCCCTTTGCAGTGTCACAGTCCCAAATAGCTGCTCTTTTTGTTTTTTGCCATGTTTCTGTTCCCATCAATAATTAAACATTTATCTGAGCAGAATAAGGATATAAACAAAGAATATAACTTGAACAAGAGGTCAATCCCACCCACTAAAACTACAGTGATGTCTTAATCATCAAAAACTGTCACAAAGAACATAAATAAATAATTAATAGTGCTCACACTAAAAACACTTCATTATGTGTTTCACAACTGTGAACAAAAGATAATGTTATACTATAAAATGCCAGCATCATATTCACCTTATCCTTGCACTTCCTGCCACATATTGTGAGTATGTGCTGATCACAAGTCTGTGTGATGTGTTATGTGGGTTTTTAAACACACACAGGCTAATTCAGAGGTGGAACAAATAGATCAGATCCAAAAATACATATAATACTGTGTAGAAATGGTCCATTACAAGTAGCCACACATTCTTTATTGGGGACAAGTGGGGACTGCATCAGACCAGTCCAGCAGCCGCACCCTCTTCTTCCTGAAATACACATGGATGTCCCGGGAAAAGTTGTCATGTTAAAGCAGCATGTGTTGTCCAAAATCTCAATGTATTTTTCAGCATTAATGGTGCATCACAGAAGTGATAATGACCTTTGACCCCAGACCAAGACAGACCCTGACTTCTGGACTTGTTGCTAGTAACAGTCTGGATGGTCATTCTTCGTCTTTGCTTGACTTCTTGTTGAGCCTTCTGGTCATTTGATAATGTTATATGTCTGTGAGCTCTTTCCATTAATGATCTCAGGACCAAGAACAACGCAGGTGAAAATGTGGACTGTTTTGTAATCAGTATGTTCTGATAACACCTTCCTCTCACATTCCAAATAAATGAACGCAAGTGAAGAAAAATCTCTCCCTTCTACTAACTGCTCTTTGTTCTTGGCAGTGCCTTCTCCTTGTGAAAACATGCTTTTTTCTGTGTTAAATAATGGCGCAACTGGCAGTAAATTAGCTAATGCAAATCTTAGTAAATCACATTGTGTGAATCATTTAAATACTCTCCTCCCCAAAACTGGCAGTCTGAAAGGGAAACTCAAATACAGATATGTAGGCAATTATGCAACAAAAACAAACCTTTCCAGCACAAACTTTGTGCTTTTTAATGCCAAATATGGGTTTGCGCAAAGTGCTAGTAAATCTGACCCTGAGGCTGTAGTTGCGGAGGAAGCATTCGGATCATTAACTTGTGTAAAAATAGCAATATGAATACACTTGA
Organism: Coranthus polyacanthus; assembly: GCA_037367275.1. Lineage (NCBI taxonomy): Eukaryota > Metazoa > Chordata > Actinopteri > Kurtiformes > Apogonidae > Coranthus > Coranthus polyacanthus. The sequence continues at coordinate 4,861,015 of JAPQRN010000006.1, read as the reverse complement.
AGTACCAAAAGTCAAAGTGCAGAACAACCCTTTTCAGAAAAATCAATATTTCTGGATTACACTGTATTTATTAATACATTAATGAATTAACCCTTAATGTTGCAGCTGGGAATGACCAGGGCTATCACGAGATTCAAACTGTCACACAAATCATTTTGATTAATGATATTCTTTTCTATTGTGTTAACTTTATTAGTATAAATCTAAGAAGAGTTGAATTATACACATGAAAAAGAGCCATTTACTGGCATAGAATTGTGGAACATATTAAACAAATCTTCCTTTTGTTAATAGAAACTGAACATGGCAGATATGACAGTACTTTAATAGCTATACAAAGTCCATTAATTAAATATTCAACCAAGGTACAAAATCTAAATAAACTGGTCTGCTGTGGCCAAAAAAGGTCATAGGTCAAAGGTCCTCATAGCAAACTGTCATCATATCAATGCTTACAAATTGATCAGCAGCTGAAAAACAATGGGCAGTGAAAATCCAGTGGGACATTGGACCATATTTCAAGGTAAAACAATATATTTGATAACTATTAGCTATCCATGTTAGACAACAGCTAACATTAGCATTAAACAACTTCCTAGCTAACATTACCATTTGATATGAGAGGAAAGGCATCAATCAACTCTGAAATATCTGTCTCTGAACACACTTTGGGTTTAAACACACTTATATGTTGGATCTAATTTGTATGAGCATTACACAACAGTATGTGTTTCAGTGAACATAATGCCAACTCAACGTTAGGCTACTGAACACCAGAACATTTCTGAAATCAAGACGGTTAACTTCACCTCGCAAACTTGACTAACTACTACATTCAGTGTGTTTTACTTTCAGACTGAAAAAACTAGATGTGTTGCTATTTCAGAATGAATGTATGCCTTTACTATTGTATCATTTATCATGATGTTAGCTATCAAGTGCTTGAATGCTAATGCTAGTTGTTGTCTACTGGTAGCTAATGGTTCGAGGGCAGAGGAAAATGGCCACTGCGTGAATATGGTCTGTGGTGCAGCTCTTTTACTGTAATACATAATAATTTACTAGTAGCTTTTTATTTTATATTAATAACTAAAACTGTCGCAGTGGAATTAAAACCAACACAGCACTGGCCTCTGAGATGTAGTGGAATGGTATAAAGTAGCAGAAAATAGAAAAATTAAAGTCACTGAAGCGAGTAAATGTACTCACTTCATATGAGGGTTGGCAACATGATTCAAAAATACTTTTTCAAAATGTAAGACTGCATCTACCTGAAAATGTCAAAAGGCATAAAAACAAAAGAAAGACAAATATCAAATATTTAATCCACATAGAGTGTATCTAAGTGTACTCATTTAAACGATGACGTTGTTTTAAAATATCACATGAAAATTGCCACTGTCCGTGAAAGCAGATACTACCTCAGCTCTGATATTAAGGAGCTGGTGTCATTGGACACTTTTACAGGGATTTTAAATGACATGGAGGCAGAAACATCGGGCTGATTTATAGACATATTGACACTATAAAACTTCATTACATTTGAACATTTTATTTTGTCTTATAAATCATATGATGTCGGTGTATATGCATGTTTGGTTGCAACCCTGTCTGAAACCTTATTAACTGTGCTGCTGCCGATCTTGACCAGGAATCTCAATGACTCTTTCCTGGTTAAATACAATAGGCTAAATAAATAAAAAGTAATAATAATGATACATTGCACTAGATGGATGGATTTAATGGCGTATAGTTCCGACATACAGCTCAGTTTTCTCCGATAAAAATGAAGAGATTAGGAACAAATCCAAAAATGTTTAACTGCTCCTTTTCCTGCGTTACAATGTTAACACAGCACATGGAGCAAGATTTAAAGGTATTAAGCAGCTTGTAATCAGAATGAGAGCTGATGGCACAATTCTGTCAGCAACAAACAACATCCACAACGAGTCTTGGTATACTACACATGCTTTCATGTCACAGGCTGCAGAGGCCAGCTGCTGCCCTTTCACAACGTGGCACTGCCACTGAAATCCCCCAGCTTCTGACCTTTTGATTCGATCACACTCCTCCTTCCCTTGACAAGAATGAAAAATTACATGTTCCCACTGGACATGAAATACCACTAAATATAGCATGTGGCAGGAGAGCAGGAGTAATCTCTCATCTTTAATCTGGTTTCAGTCTTGGGGAAGTTACTGGCTCAGCAGTTTGATCCAATGAATTGTTCACGTGAGGGAAGACGGAGCAGAGCTGCATGAATTAGAGCTTGAAACATTTCAAACATAGGTGTAGATGCGAAGAAGGGGATGCGGGGGATTCATTCCCCTCGATATTTATAACATACACCAATAAAAACATGAACAAAGCTGACTTTATTTGGAAAGACTGTTATAATTGGCCTCATACGAGATCATTTCCACATTCAAGAACATTATAATTGTATTTTTACATAAATAAAGACCATAAACTGATGCAGAAAATGCAGTGTGGTGGATAATAATTCACTAGAATGCAGGAAATTAAGTGTTTGATACAAAAATTTGATTTCAAATAATGTTCAAATAAAAGCTAAGCTCATGATCACAGCTGTAGATTATATAAGAAACAATAGTCAGGTTTCCATCCAAACAGATTCTAAGGAAAATGGTCAAAGGAAATTTCAATTCACTATTATGCGAATATTATGAGTTAAAAAGCTCCTGTCCTACAGTGTTTGATTCATTACTTTAATGGGATGTAAAATAAATAAACTGCAATAAAACAATATAAATTCTACATGTGTAAAAACGTACACTGTCCCATGGCAAACATGGTTTCGTAAAATGTTTGTTTTATCATAAATTTTAACGGAATGAAAGAAAATGCAAATTTGAGTGTGTTTCTATCCACTACAATGCGCAATAACATACTACCAGAGCTGTTGATTGAGGAGCTGATAGCTAAGAGATATTTGGTGAAAAACCTGTATGTGGTTCTAGCTTTGTCCTCTGAATTGAAGCACTGGTGTGGATCATAAAATGTTGTTTCTTCCACAGTTTGTCAAAGCCTTTTTCTCACACTTGTTTCTGCAGCTCTTCATATTGCACATGGTGGTGTTCCATTGCTGTTTCCATCCAATATGACATTCTTAGTAGTCTCAGTCCACAGTCCACACATGCACAAACTGTTTCCACTTATTTGCATTTATCGATATACCAACTTTTCCACCACTCCAAGCTTAAAACAGCTGGATGGAAGATACACCTACTGAGAGGATGAATCAGAGGTGATCGACAGGTTACTTCATTTGGTCACAGGAAAAAACGAAGCATGTTTTTTTCCAGTGGCAGAAATTTCACACAAACCAAATATGCTCCAGATTTCTTCTTCCTCTTTACTTTTTCCAGCTACCTGAGGCAAATTCCTCCATCCCACATGCACGCACTCCATGCGAAGCTGCAGAGGAGCACTTCTCTGCTGTGAGCAGTGGGAGGGATGGCGCCTTCACAAACCCTCTTCTGCTCGAGCTGCTGTGAAAGTACTTACACTGAATACCTGAAAAGCTGCGGAGCCCTTGCTACAGTAGTGCTGTCTCTGCGGTGCCATTTCCCTCACCCTTCAGATGCCCCCTGAAATGCCACATGGCAGACAAACATGGCAGTCCTTGCTGACAAAGGTACAGAGGTAGCCAGGCGGAATCAGCACAGGAAGTGCGACAGTAGCGGCTCATATTAATGGACATCACTGTGACACGGAGTCAAAGACAACAGCCTACACAGTAGGTTTAAAAACAGATGTGTCAAAAGTATTTCTAGATAGTCCTAACACGTCAGTCATTCTGAAAGACAGTGTGGCTCCAACTTTTTAGATTTAGAATCCTTATGTGTTTTTTTTTTCCTTCTTTTTTTAATAACCAGGACAGTGTTGTATAGACAATGCAGCCCTTTCTTTGCAGCATTAAACAGTGATGGGAAAGACCATTTTATAGATTATTTGTTTCTAGCTGTTCTTTTTTTAGCTGATTGATTTGCCTTTTATGTTAATTGCTTGAATTGTTCTTAATGGTTTTATCGTTTTACTATAATTGCCTTCTGCTGTTTTATCACCATTGTTTTATCCAAGTTTTGTGCTGTCATCAGGTTGTATTGTTTACTGAATTTCTATTTCATATTTTTTGCATTTCGGCCATCGCCAAGTTGGCTTTTTGAAGCCGGAAGTGACCATATTGGGACAAAAGGGGCGGAGCTACAGGAGCACGAGGAGTCAAAGCCAACCTCGAGGAGTCATGGGTGAGCTAATGATAAATGCTAGCTTACTGAACAGTAAACTTAATCAAGAATTTTGTCAGGAAAAAATAAGTTTCATTAAATAAACAGAAGCTCTGAAAGTCCTACTTGCAGACATTAAATCCTTCTATTCGACTTGAGATATTATTAATTTAAAGATGGACCAGAACACTTATTGGAGGATCCAAATAAAATAAATGAGACCACAATGACTCCTGGAAAAAAAATGATTGACTTAATATTTTTAGAAAGAAGTTAAGAACCTCAAATTACATCAGGCTCAGAGAGACCATAACACACAAGATGCCGAAACCAACTCGGGTGTCAAAGGAACAGATTTAATACAAACCAATAATACTCACAACAAAACACATGGAAGTGAGGAATGAGAGCCCCGGCAAAAGAAACAAAAGAGGGAGAAGCCTGCAAGCCAACCCAGCAGTGGACCGTTGGATTCCAGCTTCCAACCTAACTAACAAACCAAAAGACAATTCTTTTTCAGTCAATTAACTGAAAAAGAACTGCAGGAAATCATAACTGGGATGCTGCTCCGCCCCTCTGCCTTCATAGGGCACCCTTTTCCCCCCAACCAATGGGAACTAAAAAAGGAAAAACAGAAACACAAACACAAATTAGAAATACAACAAACAATAAGTGATACTGGTGCATTCGTAAGGGGGGGAAAGGTGCGGCGCAGCGGCGTGCATAAAACCTCCCCCCCTAAATGTTGGGTGATGGAAACACCATCAGCCAACATCACTTAAAGAATGCGACAACGCGTCAGCCAATATGTTGTCCTTTGCACGCATAGGTTTAACATTAAGGTTGAAAGCCTGGACCAGCAGTGCCCAGCGCATCAACCGCTGGATTGCATTACGCATCTGACGAGCGGGTTATGGTCGGTGTACACGGTAATTGGACAACTGGATGAGCCGAGGTAGACCTCAAAGTGCTTCAATGCCAGCACCAGGGCCAGAGTCTCTTTTTCAATAGTTGAATACACTTTTTGCTACCGATTGAACTTTTTTGAAAAATAGCACACTCTGGTGCTCCACCCCATCCGAACCATCTTGCAGCAGGTCTGCTCCCCCTCTTACCCCACTTGCATCCATGGCCAATTTAAAGGTTAGCGAAAACGCCGGCGCAGCGAGGATGGGGGCATGTGGCAAAAGCTCCTATAATAACCCGCCATCCCCAGAAAACGCTGCAAATCACGCCTGGAGGAGGGCACAGGAAAAGACAGTATCGCCTCAGTTTTAGCGTTTACTGGTTTTACCTGACCCCCGCCTACTACCTTGCCCAAGTAGACCACCGTGGCCTAGCCTAATTCACATTTGGACAAGTTTATCGTCAGATTCGTGTCGGCCAGCCTCTGAAACACCACCCCCAGCTGTCTCATGTGGTCGTCCCAAGTGCTCGAGTAGACAACGATGTCATCTAAATACGCTTCGCAACCCGTCACCCCTGCGAGAACTCTATTGACCAACCTTTGGAACATGGCAGGTGCATTATGCATGCCAAAGGGCATGACGGTGTACTGCAAAAAGGCATCAGAAGTCACAAAGGCAGATATTTATTTTACCCACGGAGTTAAAATAACCTTCCAATAGCCCTTAAGCAGATACAATTTCATCACAAAAGCAGCAGAGCCAATCCTGTCGACACAGTCTTCCATACGGGGAAGAGGGTGGCAGTCTGGCTTTGTGACACTGTTGACTTTTCTGAAGTCCACACAAAAACGGTCAGAAATGTCAGACTCCAGGAACTAATGCTTGGCTCTGCAATGCCATACGCCACTATGTAGTCAACCTGTTTCTGCAAGCATGCTCGCTTGTCAGGGTTCACGCGGTATGGGTGCTGCTTAATAGGAGGTGTATCCCTGACATCGATATCATGATGCAAAGAGTTTGGGACAGCACATCTGAAAAAAGAGAGAGATGGGAATTAATAAGGCAGACCACTTCTAACTGCTGGGCATCAGCCAAATGTACAAAACAGGAGTCAAGATTAGACAGGATTTTGGAGTTCCACAGGTGCCCCTACACAATGGCTGTGGACGGCCCTTCAGCGTCACGCAGTTCAGCACTGGACAGCTCTCAAGAGGGCTCCACCTGTGCAGCAGTGGACAGCGACATGGACGCAGCAGAGAGCTGATCAGCACTGCGCAGCACCAGGGACACTTTAAGTTCACCGGCAGCCCAGTCTGCTCCCTATCATGACAACGTTTCAGGATGTTAATATTGCACAGTCTGCTTCGACGCATGCGATCTGGAGTGGCGATAATATAGTCAGTGTCATTGACCTTTTTCTCCACCACATAAGGGCCGCTGTAACAAGCCTGCAGGCTGGCACTGGGAATGGGCAGAAAACACTTTATCACCTCGATCGAATTGTCTGGTTTTGGTGAGTTTATCAAACCAGCCTTTCATTTTCTTTTGCTCTGTGGAGAGGTTTTGTTTGGCCAATTCGTAGGCCTGGTGTAATTTAAAATGAAAGGCACTCACGCAATCAAGGATATTTTGAGGCTCATCAGCACCGAGCCATTTCTCCCTCAGCAACTTACGAGAACCGCGTATAGTGTGGGCGAACACGAGCTGCTGGACTAAAACCGAGCGAGTCCTGGACGACTTCACAGGGTGCAAAGAGCAGTAAGTGAATGCCCTCATCCCAATCCTTGTCAGAGCTGAGGCAGTACACTCAGAGCATGTTTTTGAGAGTTTGATGGAATCTCTCCAGTGCACCTTGGCTCTCTGGATGGTACGCACTTGAGTAACAATGAGTGACGTTAAGCTGTTGAAGAACCTGCGCGAACCGTGGTCAGTCAAAGAGGGCAAAGAACAACAAGTGCTTTTACAACTTTGGGAACCATGATGTTACGCAATGGAATTTCCTCAGGGAACCTGGTGGACGCACACATTACAGTCAGTAAAAACTTATGACCAGCTTTGGTATGTGGAAAAGGACCGACACAATCTATAATTACGTGGTCAAATGGCACATCCACGGCCGGGACTGGATGTAATGGATAAGGTGGAATGGTCTGATTAGGTTGACCTGATAGCTGACAGACATGGCAAGTTCTACAATACTGCCTAACATCACGCTTTAGCCCTGGCCAAAATAACTAACGAAGAATGCGGTTGTAAGTTTTGTTTACCCCTAAATGACCAGCCAAAGGAGTGTCATGTGCAAGATCAAGAATTTCCGAGCGAAAGTTTTGTGGGACTACGACCTGAGTCACAATGCTCCACTTGTCTTGTGCGGATGGAAATCTGTCTTCCCCCCACTAGTGGAGCAAGGCACCTACTTTTTGTTAATTTATGTATGTTGTAAGTCTTTCCAGCAAACAATTCTTAAATTCCTCCATTATTATCAGATCGTGCAGCCGCTCAAAGGTTTTAACAGACCTTCACAGAAGAGCTTCTTTTCTGTGTCCAAATTCAACATAGCTCTGACCTTCTGCTTTTTTATAACGGCAAACTTTCTGGCGATATGCCTCTTGTACCAATTTGTATGTCCTAAGAACTGCAGCCTTCACCTCTTCATAGTCTAAACTAAGCTCAGGTGAGAGCGTGGCATACGCCTGCTGGGCTTTACCTGTGAACACACACTGCAGCAACAAAATGCCAGACCTCTTTAGGCCGTTTCAGTGTCATATCCACCCGTTCAAGATGAAATATTTGTCCACATCTTTCTCAGAAAAGGGGGGTATCAGACGAATGCATTTATTAACATCAAATTCAGAACCTGACATTATTGAAGAGACTGGCTTCTCTTTTGTGGCTTCTCTTTTCATTTCCTCCTCCATTTTGTGGAGTTCAAATTCATTATTCAGCTCCTTCTCCCTAAGTGCTAACCTGCGCAACTCAACCTCCAGCTCCAGTTTACAGAGCTCAGGAAGAGAAGCTTCTGTCTCCGAAGGGTGAGGACCATGTACAGAAGGAAAAGGTGACAATACGCCTTTGTCGACAAGAGCCGTTAACAGTTCCAACTTAATTATCTTCTTTTTCAACTGTTTGGATACAGGAACAGCAAAGTGAGCAGCAATGATTAACAAATGCTCTTTAGTGTAGCGCTCGAATACCTCAGTGCTCCACTGAGCGACAAACTCCATATCCTCCAAATCGAACTCCATATCTCAAAATCAGAATATCAAAAGAGCAAAGAATTCGAGGAGGGGACAAAACACTGCATGCAAACACCAGCAGCAACAATAAATGGCATCGACTACAAGCCCAAAACACGGCCTAAATAAGGTTTCCACATAAGTGTTGAATCTATAACTCTTACACACAGTTACCAAAAGGAGACAAAGTAACGAGGAAACGAAAAAAAAGGAAACACACGTTGCATACCCAGTCTCAACAGTGCTACTGGAAGCAAACAATGTAACAAGCAAATAATGTAATGTGGTTACTCCACTAAGAAAAAGATGCTTCAAAAAGCCATCAGCAAGCCAGGGGTAGGACGAGCCCCCAATATGTTACGACCTCAAAATACATCAGGCTCAGAGAGACCAGGTGCATTCGTAAGGGGGGGGAAAGGTGTGGCATTGGTTTTATTTTGTAGCCGGTCCTTTCCCCTTGCTACTGCTACTTGCGTTGTCCTGAAATCTGCCCCAAGAAGGCAAATAGATGCTGACAACAGAATGAATGTTCTATTGTACGTAAGCATTTTACTGAAAATAATATATTTATTATTATATTTATTCCCTTTCTAGTCGCCAACCTTTTCCCAGTAACTGTAACAGATTACAATTACAGTTATTTTAGAATTCAGTTACATAACACAGTTACATGGAACTAGTCGCTCCCCAACACGGAACCAGTGAGTGGACTTCACTGTCCAATGTGAATACTTTGGCAAGTTATAGATGTAAACTGACAGCGTTTCGTTCACCTCCAGTGACCAATTTCCATTTCCATCATTTTCTGTAACAGTCAGTATTTCTGACTGCTATGAACCTGGAAAAATCATTACTAGGATAACCTCCTTATTTGTGTTGACATTTAGGAAAGCCGACACATAAACAACGCTGCTACATTCAGTATTTTGACATTTAACATTCTCTAATAATGAGATGTCAAAACTGTAAAATAGTTTGTGTTGTGCAGCAGAGAGTGGTGAAACTCTCTCTGCCAGGACTCGTCCTTTTCCTGCTAAAGTCATGTTGGTTTCTCCACAAGAGACAGGATGAGCAGCAGAAGGGCTTCAGAAAGTCATTACGACCTGCAGTTACCTGCAGCACCATACTGTATTTACAGAAGGCACACATGATAGTTCAGTCCGGAGGGTCAGTCTGACCTGCAGAGCAGAGTAATAGCAGAACACTCATGTACAACCAAACGTGGCAAATAAGCAAGTGCAAATACAGTGGAAATTGCTTATAGTGATCACGGTTATAGTGATCAGAATGTCTTGGACAGAATCATTCCTATACAAATGCTGTTTAAATAATTTGCTTACAGTGATCAGTATTCCAATTACAGTGTTCATTTTGAATCTTTTCACACGTGAAGTTGGTGCTGCCTGGACTTTGAAATCATTATCTCTTCATGAAAAACAACAGAAAACAAACGTGCACCTGTAATTGAAGCTATGTTCGTTAATTGGATCAATAATGCGCGGTCTCATGATTGCCCTGAACTGTGGAGACACGACACAGGAGAGCTGTAGAGTTTCCACAGGCTTTTTGTGTTTAAGATACTGCACTGGGAAGCTGCTGGAGGAAACAATCAGGCTAATGCTGTGTTTGTGTCATATCCTTTGAACCATAACTAAGAGACGTTGAGTATGAAAAACCTGTGACACTTGTAATTCGAAGATAACAGGTATTTCACATAGTTACAACAACATACATGTGTAATGTAACAGGTACCAGAATATCTACATCTGTCTGTATTTACCAACAGCTTAAGCTGTATAAACCCCATTATTAATATAAAACTGAGTGTTAGACCTACAGACAGATGACAAATTAAAGGCTCGCTTATAGTGATCAATTTGACTCGGACAAACGTGATTAGTATAAGCGTTTTTTTGACAGCTTTTTTCAGGAATGCATATTAAACAACATCTCTCGGTGTATTCATCGGTGCATATCATGCGTGACAAATGTAAACAGGAGGAAAATGACACAAAAGGTGAAAACGATGTGAAAGATGTAATGATGAAAATGACATAAAAGATGGAACAAGATGTAAAAGATTATGTAAAAAACATAAGACAAAAACAATGTAAATGATGTAATAACATGAAATAGACAGTAAAGGGAGATTGGACCACAGACAAAAGATGTCATAATTTTTTTAAATTCTGTTGTTGACGCTCAAAACAGATTTTTACACTGGAACAAAATGAATGCTCATCATTTTCAGTTTATTGTTTTTGATTTGATTTGACTGATTTGAGAATGGTTTAATAATCATGAATATGACATGAGGTTCATACTTTGAGTACATTTCAGAGCTCGTACTTTTCCATTTTTACCAGTCTTTTTTTTATACACAGGTATCTGTACTTCTACTGGAGTAAAGGCATGTGTGGCCACCCCTGTTTGCAACAAAGCAGGGACCAAATGGCTCTGAACTGGCAGCTTATGACACAAACAAGTGCGATTCTTAAAGGAAAAACCCAGATGGAACTGGTTTAGACCAGGTTCAAGTGGAGGCCACCCTCTGCTGTTCTGCATGATGCAACAGTAGCTTCAGTGAGTCCCATCCATCACTGACATGCATGATATTTGAAGACGTTTCCAATCTTGTTCCTCTGGTCCATGACATTCAGCAATGTACTGCAGCGATACACACAGGTACATATACATGCTTCTGAATGTTTTATCTGCTACCACTTTGTATTTCTGTTTACTTTGACAATGGTAATCCGGAAGACAAACTAGAGGTAGTATAGTTTCCAATTTTTCAGTACTTTTTATTTTTACTTAGTCTTTCAGTTTGGTCTTTGATTTCAGTCCAGCTTCCACCCTGGGGTCTATTTTACACACTGTTAATTTCCTTAATCATTTACTTCTTGTGAGAAGACAAGATCAATAACATGCTGCACAAATTGCTGTCAGTCACCAGAATTTTTATTTCTTATTGGGTCCACAGTGCTGATGTGGGATTTGCCCAATCACTGAGTCAGCTATCAATCCTTGTGACTACCTGATGATTTCTTGATGTTTGGACACGAAGCAGAACTACAAGGGAAAAAATATAATGGCAGTACTTCCCCACAATGTATCACATGCATCGACACTTGTCTACTCGTCAACACTGTATTGTGAAATCACCTACACACTACATGAGTTTCAAAGTGGTCAGATTGCTGTACTGATCACAGTACACGACTATTATAATGGAGTATCTTGAAGTTGAGTGATCAGCAACAGGGGGTCACACATGACAAGAAATTTCACTTAGATGAATTTCCGACAACCCTTTGCCATTTCTGGGGTTGTATTTTGGAGGACAAAATGGTAGGTGTGTTACAACTCCTGCCTGGGCCTCAGAGCACCATCTAATGCTCCGCCGTGGCAGTGTTCCTACC
>JAPQRN010000006.1:4831475-4847544 GCA_037367275.1 Coranthus polyacanthus | reverse complement strand
CAAGGCAGGAAATGAAGCAACATGAATGACTCTAAATCATGCATGTTTCTTCATTTCCTCTAAATTTTAGAGGGTATATATATATATATATATATATAGTGTCACCTACTGTATAAACATTCAGATCTCTTAGTTACTTCAATAGAGACTCCAACTGCACACGAGTAGTTCTACACCCATTACCATTTCCAGTTTCACTTAAATATTGACTTTTATTTCAATTATTGGTCATATCCTGATGAAGAGCAACACATAGTTTAACAGGCAAAAAAAAGAAACAAAAGAAAAGAAACTCAATTCAACCTTTTATTTGACTGTAACTAAAATTAGCCATTTGTAAGTTCAGCTCACAGAGACATTGTTCAGGAGTGGCTTGGGTGAGTCAGTGCAGAACATGCACCTCTTGTATTTTATAAAACTGCTACTTGTCACTGTGATTCTTACAAAACATAAATTTTTAATAGATAATACTTCAAACTTTGGTTTTGGAAATATAACTGGGATATCACTAGTGTAGACGTCTACCCTTTATCTTGAAAGTGCCAGCTTCTTCGCTTGATAACACATGTCTGTTTGCTGGTATCCCCCCTCAGGTTACTGGTTGTACATACATAATTTCAAATCAAGCACCTCTTCTGCTATTTTAGGATCCATTGCAAGGACTACTCTTACTACACTGTCTAATGACTCTGTCAACTTTCCTCACAAAATCCACAAAGTCTGATCGATTAACTGAACGTAAATAGATTTTACAGCTGTTTTTTAGTTTTAATATATTTAATTATAGGGAAGGCTGAGCTGCAGCATGCTAACAACAGTGTGCCCCCAACAGCTTGGTTAAAAAAAAAAACGAACGAAAAAAAGATCCTGAGAAGATCTCGTTTCAACATGGCAGTGTCTCTGTGTCGCATGAAGCCTAATGAATAAAGAACTGAACTTTTCCCAGTGTGGTGAAAACCTCAAGTGTCCTGCACAGCTCTCTGACCTCAGCCCCATCCAACACCTCTGGGATGAACATGAATGCAGACTGGAGGCCAGGACACATCACCATCGCAGGCTGATTTTGTGGCTGAATGGAAGCAAATCCTTGTAGCCAGATTCCAAAAAGAACCAGAAATGATGGGACATAAACAGGAGCAACAGCATTCCTGATGTTTGGAATGACATGTTCAGCAATTACATATGGGATGGTTTTTAAATGGTCCTCAAACGTTGCACACCTTGAAAAACATTTAAAATGAAATCCCTCAGGAATGATCTAAAACACTTTACAAAAATCTGTCTAAATTACCATTTTTGTGAACACACAGCTTTACTACTTCCCCAAAGACCACATGGAAAAGTCTCAGAGACAAGCTGAAACACATCAAGGGACACTTATTAATGCTATTGGAAGCACCTAAAACACTTTAGAAACATATATAAATACTATTTCTAAATGACCACTTTTGTAGCACTTACTACTTGCTACTTCCCCATCTGAGGCTGCTGGTGAAAAAGCCTTTCAAACAACCTGAAACTCCTCAGGGAGCACTTTTTAATGCACCAGCAATGATCTAAAACCCTATCAACATATCTGAAAAATGTCCAAAATCACTATTTTTGGAGCACATACTGTAGTACAGCCTTATTATTTGACCACCAGAGGCTGTTGGCGGCCACCACCTTAGAAATAACCTGAAACAGATGAGGGGGCACTTGTTAATGCCCCAGTAGTGATCTCAAACCCATTAGAAACGTATCTGAAAACCTTTCCAAAATAACCATTTTCAGAGTACTCAGGCTCCGAATGTTTCCTCAAAAGCCCTGAAGCCAAAAATTGCTAACCCTCTGTTACAATATCATTTCCCCTCAGTCTCACTGTCTGCAGCAGCAACTATGCACCAAAAAACTATGCAGATAATTCTCTGTTCTCTCTAAAACATCTCTCTAAAAGTCTCTAAATATTGCGGTGATATTGGCGCTGTATTATGTCTTGTCCTTGGACTGCCAGATTTGGGCTAAGCCCTGAACATTTTCAACGTCTGGCTCCAACTCTGCTGCTTCCCCATCTGCTGCTGGTGACCTCAAGAAGCATTAGAAATAACCTGAAACACATCAGGGAGCACTCATTAATGTCTCAACAATTATCTAAAAAACTTTTTTATCTAAAACACAACTTCAACAACCTGTCCAAAATAACCATTTTCAGAACACATACTATTTCACCACCGAAGACCACATGAAAAAGCCTTAGAAACAACCTGAAATACCTCTTGCCTCTGACTTCTTAATGCCATAATAACAATCTACAACACTTTAGAAACATACAGTATATGAAACCATGTCCAAAATAACCATTTTTACAGCTTCCTCATTGGCGGCTGTTGGCCACCACCTGAAAAAAAATCAGAAACAACCTGAAACACTTCAGAGAATGCTTGTTAATGCCTCAGCAATCATCTACCACCTGTCAAAAGTGACTATTTTCAGAGAACATTATAAGGTGTTACTACACCACCTGAGGTTGTTGGCAAATACCTGCCTTAAAACCACATCAAACATTTGAGGTTAGCAATGATCTAAAACTTTAGAAAACCTGTCCAAAATGGCCACTTTTGGAGCACATAGGATAGCCTTACATCCACCACTGGAGGCCTTTGGCGACCACCTGAAAAAACCTTAGAAACATATCAGGAAGCACTTTGTCTCACTGTTTGAGAGAAACAGAATATAGCTGAACAACAAGCTAAGCTTTTAAGTGTTGCATCTCATCATTATTCAGCCAGCCTTTAGACAGTCACCTCTGTTTATCATGTACACTGAATGTCATTACAAAAAATGCCTCTTATTTCAAATCCTATGGAGAAGCATTATGCAGCTAGCAGTCATCTCCAACTGATTCTGAGACAGCAAACTAATTCAGAGCTGCAGCTGAGGCAACACAACAGTGTGTAGCCCTTGCTGTCTAACGAAATAAATTGAATTACTGCACATCAATGCTGAATGTTTGAAGTGGGGCCCTGTTCACAGAGACTACAGATTCACCAGGAGACTTCGATCAGATCTCTCTGGAAGGAGACCGCCAACACTTTCCTTTGAGAACTGATTTATCGCAGGTGTCATTGAAAGTTCAAATTCAGCTTCACTTTGGTTCAGATAAACTTTTCTCGATAATGGCTAAAGCATAAGGTAAGAATTGCTCCTAAAACAACAAATAAATGTGAGCGATGAAGGCCATGATGCAGTGGTTGGAATGGCATCTATGTACGACATGCTGAACATACTGGATTCGTTCTTACAATATAGGTTACATTAATAAAGTACGAACTTGCTCAAAGATGAGCATAAGATTTCAAAAAATGTGGGTGTTTAAAAGCTATTAGCATTAATACAAAACACATTAGATAACAGTTAATTAACTGTTAGTTAATGGTTATTACTGTATGTAAATGGCCCTGCGATGAACTGGCGACATGTCCAGGGTGAACCCCGCCTTCGCCCAATGTCAGCTGGGATCGGCTCCAGCCCCCCCGCGACCCTCCAGAGGATTAAGCGGTTACAGATAATGAATGAATGAATGAATGTATGTATGTAAATGTAAATAATGTGTAAATACCTTATTTAACATTAACATTATTAAACCATTACTAGACACATTAGTACTATTAATAATCTATTAATTAATGCTTGTTACTGGATTAACTCATGTTAATTAAAATGTTCTTGTAAAATGTAGTAAAATTCAGATATCAAACATTGTTTAAAAGTAGGTTGATTTCTTTATCTGTGTGAATTTGGAGTTAATACCAACATCTGCATTGGAACAATCTTGATAAAAATTGTTGGTGTTTTCAATACCCATTTTCCCAGACTGAAAGATTTGAATGAATAGAATTTCCTTAGTAAACTACATCCCATCTCTGTGCAACACTAGAGCTTGACATTAGTGCTGCACAAGAAAACCTTAGGCACACAGGACGTGGCTGACTGTTTGACTCTGCATTGTGATTTATATCAAATACAACAACATGGGAGACGTGTGAGACCCTGAATGCACCTCAAGTTTAAATGTGGGGATATGTGGTTGTGGTGGACATATCTATAGAACTGAAGACAAACTGAGTGAGCAAGAACCTTTTATTTTCAGCACTGAATTAAAAAAAAACAAAAAGTAAAAAAAAACAAAAAAACACCTGTTACACTCAATTGCTGCAGATAGAATATTTTTGACACTGCCTAATGTTTTTTTTAAAAAAAAAACAAAACAAACAAAAACATAACAGAACAAAAGAAAAAAAATAAAAACATTAGAAATTTATCAAAACATTCCAGATGAATTGTACAAGAGATTCTCTCATTACCATAAAAATGCATTTAACAAAATAAACAACCAATAAAAAGCAACGTCTGGATTTAATACTGTGCAAAATTCATCTATAATATTGTAATGGCATTCATGAATGGAAAAAAAACAACACAAAAAAAAGCGTAAAAACGACTTTGATGCTGAGTCAGTGACAAGAGGAGGAATGATGTGAAATAATTGGTTTTCCACGGACTCTTATTGTCCACATTCACATCAAACAGTCCAACGAAAACTCAAAGGCAGTTCAGGATTGCTATTTCATATCTACAAAATCTGCATTTTAACAACCTAGCTATATACACTGTACAGAGATTTAAACACAAACATACATCTTTTACAAAGAAGAAAGAGCTGCATGCCCGAGTGGATCAGGCAGATTATAGTACAATACAGTGATGATCTGAAGCAGTCAGATGTGCTGTCTCTCTGTCTCCCTTGCTTGTTGTTGGCCAGATGGAAACTAAGCCATCAGTGACCCGGATAACGCTTTGACTTCAGTGGTGAAGATTCGACAAAGTACTTAACAACACTGGAATGCACTGGTGTTCAAAATGTGTGTGCTCTGCAGGGCTTTTTGGGGGATTTAGTGTGCGACGGCTAATGGAGGGAGACCACATAAAGACGGACATTAAAGAGCAGTATATGAAACGGCGAGCATCAAACGCGATGCGATTATGCCAGTATCTGCATGTTCAGGTTCGGGGGAGAAAAAGAAAAAATTGCTGACCTGGTGCTGATTCTTAATAAAGTGAGTAAAAACAGGACATTTCGGGTCCATCCTAGTGTGACGAAGTGAGAACAAGAGCTAAGAGTCCCAAACTGCTGAGCTGAGCTGGAAAAACTCACCGCTGACGCAACCGAACTGTTCAGATATCCGTCTGCACACGCCGACACTTTGCTCCTTATCGGACTTTTGATGCTTTTATCATACAGCTGCAGTTTGGAAGAAGTGGGGCAAGAAAACCTTATGGCCGTTTCAATGGCCATGTGAAAGCTGTAGCTGATGTGAAAAGACCTTAATTCATTCAGGTTCAGAAGAGAATGCAGCGGGTGCTTGAAATAAAAAAGGTTTTAACTGCATATTGTTTTTTCTTTCAATGTTGTTGAAGGCTGAACAAGGGCAATTATGAGTATTCAGTCTTTAGAAATTCAACTTTGGGCCTACTAAACCAGTTTGCACCAGAAAAAACTAGTAATTCAGAATGGCACAAAAGAATCAGATCAATAGTGGAGGTAAACTTGGATAATACAGAGTAACTGATGCAACCTCAATTCAGCCCATTATGTAATAAACATCAAACAGAGGCCTGAAGTCCAGTTCAGACCAAAGATTCACAGCGAGAGGAGTGATGGAGAGGTGATATTTGAAACTACTTTCAGAATGTCCGTCTGTGACGAGATGATTTATCGTTTCCATAGCAACTGCCGGCTTTTCAGGGTTCACGGTGTAGCTGGATATGATTCGTAGTTATCAGGATTTGCTTGCTACAGCTGCATTTCAAGTATTGATGAAATAGTGAGAACGAAAACCAATACGCCGTCCCCTCACTTTTTTTGTTGACAGTGCATGTGGTGTGACTCGAGTGTGTGTCTGGGCCTATATTGTTGTAATGAGTCATACCGTACTTCCCCAAATATTGTCCAGGTCTTTATTTCTCTCAGCTGCAGGAGGCACCAGGCCTTTATTTGAAGGAGGCCTTCATTTCTAATTTTCCCTTTTTAGTAAGTGCAGTAAGGTAGCGCAAAACCTTGTTTTGATCTGCTCCAGTTTGCGATGATAAAAGTACTGCAATGCGCTTTTCTACAAAACCTAAACTTCCTTTACCGCTACAGAATAAAAGCCCCCTCGCTTTTCAGTGGATAGAATCTATTCCTTGCTTAACAGAGCTTTTATTGTGTAAACATGTCTTCCTGTTGCGCTTGTAAGTTTCTACAAATTACAAAACAAAATACACCCTCCCTTATGGTGTGCTTGTTTATACTGTACGTGTAGATTATGTGTAGGTTATTGCTTGTGTATGGATTTCTGGTGTGTGTGTATTGTTGTCCTGTTTGCACAGGGTATCCATGAAAGACAGAGTGAACTTTTCTCATTGGGCCACACTGTATAAATAAAGGTAGAATGACTGAATGTGTCTCTGGCTCTCTGTGCTGTGTTCAGTGACAGGAGGAAGCAACAGCCCATTAATTCAAGCAAATAGCAGTCGGATAAACACATAACAACCAATCAGTGATCATGACTGATCGTTCATGACGTCATGAACGAGCAAATAAGCACGATGTCAAGCAACGTCTGGTGACTTTACCCACAATTCTCTGCAATGTCCTAAAACAGCTTCATCTTGTTGTGAATCTCTGGTCTGAATTGGACTTGACATTCAAAGTACAAATTCTACTTTTTCATCACTTATATGAGGCTTTGCTTCTGGACAATTTACAGGTGAGACAGTTTTAATAGTCAAGTAAATCAAGAGACTTTCACCTCCCTTAAAGTCACATTCTGTTTAACTGTAGCCACGATCATTTCCACATCATCATGAACGATTACTGCGACATAACGACGGCCTTTAGGATTTTATAGACGTGGCACAAACTCTCTACAAAACCGCATTAATAAGCCGACATCCTAGAAATGCGACACAAATAAACATATGGACAAACAACACTGCTGGTTGTTTCCTGAGGCTCTCTGTTGTAAACCGCAATTCCATTATCTTCATTACTGAATTGATCCAGTTTGCAGAAAACGGCACTATAAAAAACTGTTTGTGTGGTTCTCGTACATTGACGGTTTGTTTTTCAAACTACTGTCCAAAGTTAATGAACTTTTCCCTTTTCTTTCTTTTTTTCAAAATACTGAAAACCCATTCCAGTGACACATATTCGTGTGTGTCCTGGTCACCATAAAACTGTAACAGTGGGATTATTTAACAGTAAACTGTTTAAAGACTAAATAGAAATACTGTTTCTTACCCGGGTATAAAATAAATGACATATTATTTGGGATATTAGGCCTTTAAAAGTATTAAATACAGCAGCTCTTGGCTTCTGTAGGACAACTTGGTACAGACAAAGAAAGCCTAAAATCCAATGATACGTACGTATATTGAAGACTTTTGCCAGTGAGTGGAAATGTCATGGCTTCATATGGCAGGCCTGATTTTTTTTTTGGCAAGCACATTCCACATAAAAACAAATAAACAAAAAGAAAGGCCAGAACATCATTTCCTATCTTTTCACCAGTACTATTTTACATTCTGTACAAGCTCTGAGCGCTATAAAGTGTACAAATTCAAGAGGGAAAAAGGAAAATGGAATTGTGTCTCTTTTAGAAAGAAGTTGTCCAGCTTTAGGCTTTAGTGAAGGAGCAGGGAACCAAAAAGCTTTTCACTTACATGATTGTCCTTTCTTCCGTCCTTATTGTAATTCTCTCCACACCTCTCTACATTCCAATCTTTGTAGATTTCTCTGTCTAACTCACATTCTCTATCCTTTTATATAACATTACCATTGACTCCCTATTGAAACAGGAAGGACACTTCTGTTCTGCACAGCGAGGACAGGACTGACAAAGAGCAGCGACTCTCCTACTTGAGAGGACAGTGCTTTAAACAAGTCAGATATGGTTTTCTTGGGCAACTCCATTGCCAGAAAAAATGTCACCATTGTACGATTCTGCAAACTGTGGATACGTGTATTCTCAATGTAATTCATAATTGAAGGATGCAGAGACTGGAGTTTGCATCTTGTCTTTAGGTTTAGGCTATAACGGCATTTTTGTTAGAAAAAGATAGTGATTTGGTTTAAATATTACTACAGACCTTTGCAGACTTTTCTCTGTTAAACCCATTCATTTTTACATTTAAGCAATAAAAGCACTTTTGTTACATTTATCTGGATGTTTTCTGCATTTAGTGTTTCTGTAACCCTAACCATGTGCTATCAGCATCTAAACCAAACCATAACAATTGTTAAATATACATGTGAACATGACTTCTGTTACAAACAATTAAAAAGTGCCATGAGGTGATATGAGGGATTCTGTCTAAATGACAGACAAGACAAAAAAATATTTTCTTTCATAACTATATGCTGTGTATGTGTAGTATCAACAAAGAGCAAAAACACTTCCAAAGGGGTCAGTGTGCATTATTTCTAAAAAATCTGAATAATTTTAAATGAAGCACCACTGGAAGGCAGTGAATGGTGACACATAATGAATTACAGCAAACACACAGGTTGCATTTTGAAATTTTGTTCAATAAGAAAGGTCTCCAGAGGAAGCACTAATCTGGATTTTGCGATTCAGCCGTTTTTCACATTGTTCAAAAACAAAAACTTTAATTAATTCAATTTATCACACAGCTTTGTTGAGTTCTCGATTCAGATTGGTCAATGACAGCATTCTACCGACAGCATTCAAGCTTTGCGATGCCGTCCACAGATCCCACTGTACACTCTTACAGGCTATTTTATTCAGTACAAGCAGTAAAATGATTTTCAAATCAATTCAATCTCATTTCTATATCGATATTTTCTGTCAAATGATTGATTTCTATAGTGAGCAGCTGAGTAATAAGCGGGATCCGCTTCACGTCGGGGTCCTCCATCACCCTGTCGGGGTTTATTTTGCAGTAATATGCAGCTTGCTGTACATTATCCCTTACATATTGCTCTGCCCTGGAAAGTTTGATATGTAATGTATTTTTGGTTTAGGAACATTGAAATGATATGTATCTGTGGTTTGCAGAAACGTACAATGACAAGACGTTATTCTAGTGACCGGGTTGTTTTAGGTTCAGTGAGCACTGTGTGTGTAGTTGCTTTATCATTATTAAGTTGTAATATTATATGGTTGTAGCTAGAACTTCTCCTTTCTCCTGTGATAATGTCCGCTGTGCATCCCCTTCCATCTGCTCCTTCTGGCCCATAATGCATTGCAGTGTCACTGTACAGCTCAGTCACTCACACCTCAGTCTGTTGCTGTGAGTCAGTGATGATGGTCACCCCCCGTCGCAGCTCGTCCATACTGTCAAAGTCAGAGCCCGGTTCAGAGTCATCGAGGCCGCAGGGGGCCGACACGTCCGAGGCGGATGACGCGCCGGCAGACAGTTGCATATTCAATGACACAGTGTCATCATTGTTCCCATTGCCTGGAGTCACCCCACTCGTCGGAGTACTGAAGTCTCCGTGGGGTGCCTCCCCGAGGGGCAGCTGGTGTGGGGGCAGGTACTGGCTGGGGTGAAAGTGTGGCCTGGCGTGCTGCCGCCCGGTGCTCCCGGAGCTCAGGGTGCTTTCCTTGGAGACCGGCAGGTTGGCGGGCAGCGGCGTGTACGGCTCAGGGTAGTCCTCTCCGGTGGGCAGCGGAGGGGGCAGCTGGTCTTGGCTCAAGAACTCGTCTTCCTGAGGTGGGGGGTAGTCACTGTCAATATCATAGCCCCCCAGGTAGTAGTCTGATTCCAGTTCGCGGGTGCTTCCTCCGAGACGGGGGGCTGAGCTCGCGGCTTCACCTCCAGGACTTGCTTCGTAGCCCGGCACCTCTTCGATATCTGACAGCCTGGTGCTCGGCATCCAGTCTGACGTGTCCCAGTGATATGCTGCACAGCAGAACAGAAGACAGTTAGAAACAAACTGGACTGTGAAAATGTACCAATCAACAGCTTCCAAACTGAGCTGCAGACCAGGGATATTCAACTTGCAGTGCCTGCTGGCCATTTAATGAACAAATAATATTTATCATATTCGTCAGACCCCCCTCTGTACTCTGTATTTTGTCTGAGAGGCCAGCAATAACCTGTAGTGGAGATGATTGAGCCTAGTTATTAGTTGATTAAACAGTGTTCTGTTGTTTTGTTGTCGTTTTGTGCTCATGATCATGTGCATGTTGCTCTAATAATCAGACAAACTCAATTAACATCAAAAGGCTCATAACTTATCTTTATTCATTTATTTTATTTGTTTTTTAAATTAAACAATTTAATTTATTCACTAATTAACTAAGTGGTACAAGGATCAACACTACGCCTAAATGACAGACACATCAGATCACTGCAAATGCATTTCAGTTGTCGATGCTTTTGTTACATTTGAAAGTGTTAAAGATTCAGTAGGCAATATTTCTCAGCATATTGTAATTCAAGTGGTCTGAGAGGAAACACGACTTCTGCACATACTCTTGGCTCTCTTTGGCTCGCTCATAGTGTGTTTTCACAGAGGATGGGAATATGAAAAGGGATGATTGACAGCTGTAATAACCAATGGCTGTCCATACTCTGTCAGACGCGACTCCTCTGCTCTACTCTGTAGCTCGTCATGGCAGCTTCATGTAAATGTGACATTTTGCTGCGTTGTCCATCTTCATATTCAGTCTGTGCTGAAAACAGATGAGGGAGCTGCAGGAGGTGTTTATTTTCTCCTGATTTTAACCTACTGTGACTTTAACTTTCTACCTAAATCAACTTAGTACAAAGATTGACACAAGGCCTAAATGTAGTGGGTTTTTTTCACTTGCCTTGTTGAATAAGCAGATTTCTGACCCGCCCAAATTCAAGTTTTACTTTCCCCTATGGAAATTGTTTTATTTATCATCACATATCAACAAAGACTGTAGTTAATTGTCATGTCACCTTCATCTGCTTTTCTCAAACTTGCGCAAACTGTGCAGTACATAAACAGAGTTTCACCCACGTCGCTAAACTCCTTTTTTCCAGGATAACTGAAATTCTTGCTTGTGCCATTTTTCTCAATGACTCCCTAGGGTTATTGTCAACCCTAGGGAATAAACCCTAACCCTAACTCTAGGGTTATTGTGAATATACAACTCTCAACAGAAGTGAGGAAGTGAGATAGCTCACTCCTCAGCTTCTTCCATCATCAGGTACAGACAAAATGATGTGTTTAATTTGTTTTTTTAACGACTCGACTTACTTACTTACATGACTGATAAATCAGATATATTACTGCATTTAATAGCTGCATCTACATTTTAGTTATAGTGTGAGTCCGTTTATGTTCATTGTGATTTAGAAAATGTCAGAAGGCCAGTTGGCGTCCTATCAAGTTGAGTATCCCCGCTGTCCACTGTTGGATTTTATCCACCGGTCTCAACAATGTGGAGCTGGAGGTGCAGTCACAGCGACATCCGAACGCATCCAGGCGTATTAGACAATCAGTAACGTCACAATTCACACAGTTGTTGGGAGTCAAGCACATGGCAACGGACAACCTGCACAGTAAACATGTTAGGTCTTTGGCATGCACAGTGGGAGCCTCGGAGCTACGGGGCCACAGGTGTCACAGCATGCTGAGCTTCATGGAGGATTGCAGCACATCAGACGTGTTAAAGGGCTCAAAAACACAGCAACATCTGGTTCACTGTTAGAGGAGTGAGATCTGTTGGTAAATGTTTCTGTTGGTCAGTGGAGCCGAGTAAGGGAAAACATCCGTGTGTGGTCAGCAGGGTTTGGCGCTGGTGCTCGATGCAACTTTACTGAAATATGGAAAACTTGGTGTGAAAAAACCTAAACCTAAATAAAAATGAGGATTGACTTTAAAAGGTAATTCACTGTATTTAGAGAACAAAAATAAATTAAATTACAGACAAAATGTTCATTTATTTTACACATAGGCCTCGTATTTTGGCTGGTTATGAAATCTATCTTCCAGCTTTTTTGCTGCTCCAGTTTTACACCAGTCTGTCCCTGACTGGCATCACGAAATTTGGATTTCCATTTGAAGTCACAGACTTGTAATGGAAGGTGATAAAATATGTGGAACATTTCTCTAGACGACAAAAAATCCCATGAATTTAAAAGTCCCACAAATTGAATTTAAACGTAAAAGTTGAAGGCTGACCGAAAAAGACCAAAACTAACAATGAAACTAAAAAAGACTAACACTAAGCATTTAAAAACAAAAACTACACTAGCAAACCAGCTTTAAAAACTAATTCAAACTAAACTGAAAATGAAAGCAAAATGTCAAAACTACATAAAAGTAAAAACTATTATACATTGGTTCTCGCATTGTATCACGTTTGAGAAAATCTTTAAAATCAGACAAGTTCGTTGACAATTCTGTCTTGAAATAAAAACTTTGAAATTGAACAGGCCTGCATTAGCATTGGAGCACTTCAGCCACTGACCACACATGAAGGATTACTGTTGTTATAACCAAAGGACTGACCAAAGAACCGATCCACCAAGACCTCCGCATATCAACTGAACTGCAGACGAACGTCATTGAAGGGTAAACAGTGAGTGAAGATAAAAAAAAACCAAACAAACAAATGCAATGACAAAGCAAACAGAAGGAGATCCATGCATCGAAGCAGAACACAAACGATGAGGAGACTGAGGCTGCGGAAAACTTCATCACACAACAAACTTTCATCACTGGGCTGGAGGTTTCAATCCAAACAGAACAACGCGGTGGGGTTGCGGGAAGGTGAGAAGTGGCAGGCAAAACGGAGGCTGTTGAGTCAGCACATCACCATGAGCTGTGGGAGGGCTTCAATATCAAATCATCAAACACACAACACACACACGGGAGGGAGGGATACCTCGGAATGTGAAGAGAAAGAAGAGATACAGGGGGTAGACAAAACCGCTTCAGCCCAATCAGACTAGTTAGAAAAATGATGTCGAAGCATGAAACTTGGTACATTTGTACAGTTCAGGGTGCTGAGGATTTTTCAGAAATGAAGCATCACAAAAATGCCTCATGTACAGGTTATTTATTTGACTAGAGATGGACTGATAGTGGATTTTTAAAGGCTGTCATGATAATGATAGTTTGGAGCAAGAAAAAGCTGATAAATCATACCTGACCCTTCCCTGAAAAAGTGGACACAGAAAATGCTTTGACTTTTTTGGAAACTGGATAAATGTTGAACATCTAGGTTATAGTAATAAAAAAAGTGAATAAATCTGAATAACTGAACATCAAACTCAAAGTCATTAATCAATAAATGAGGAATTTATTTAAGATAACCATAAAAACAACAATTTTTTCTTTCTTTTGAACTATTACTTTTCCTCAAAGTCAGTATTTCCAGCTGAGAAGCCTGATATTAGCCAGCAGTCACATCTCCCGATAAAAGCATCCCTAATTTTGTCAGACATCGCCGCTGTTAGAAAATAAAATATTTATAACTATAACGAAGCAGCTTGAAAATGACCTAGGATTGGCTGCTGGTTAACATGTCATCTGTACTGTATATGCTGTGATTAAATATTTCATATTCGTCCAGCTGTCTGTTTTATGGTGCTTTATAATGAATTCAGCAGGATTAAAACCCAGCGCATGCGATCTGAGGAGATCTTAGGAGAGTAAACAGAGGTGAAATGACAGTGACCAGGCGTCTGCTCTGGGTCAGACAGCTGCCGTGTTTCCATAACATGGTAAGTGAATTTAAAGTGAATATTTGAAAATGCAAATTGGATGCATTTCCATAAACTGGGTTCGAGTGAATAAACTAGTCTGCGTCGTGTGGTCAGAAGGTGGCGCTGTAGGTGATGTTACACACGTTACACAAGGTTGTAACAAAACACAGAAGTAGAGCATTCTGGTGCTGTTTTCCATCTAAAATCGCTGTAAAATTTTTTCTTAAAGGATGAGACCGAAGAATAATTTGGTCTCCTCATCAGTCCACATGGCCTGTTGCACCAGACATGTTTTTACACTTTATCATTCAGTCACATGAGCTGAATGTTCCATACGTCAGATTTTATTCAAAACAAGTTCTTTCACCTCCCCTTATACGCATTTCCTCTTTTTTGAAAAAGACAAAAACCACCTCAAGTGAGTGAAAAAGCATTTTCAAATTTTCTAATGTGAAACTTTAAAATGTGCATTAAATGAAGCAATGGGACTAGATTGCTGTAAAAAAACAGCCACTTGAGATAAATTGCTGTGTTACTTTTGCACTACAATGTTACATTACCGCTTTAGTGCACCATAGTTTTTTCGCAAAAAATTCATAATAACCTTTAAGCAAATTGTAATTCAAGTGGTCTGAGAGGAAATGAGACTTCTGAGAAGGGGAAATATAACACCAGACAATAGTTGGATAAAATAACGACTTTTTTTATCATTTAACAGCTATTTTGAATATTGGAAAATTGTGACCCATGCTTCGATGATACCACCGAAGTGAATCAGCTTCACTCTAGAATGTCACCGTTTTAAGGGCAGGTGTGACTCAGCCACGATGCAAAATGTCCAGTGAACACAGCTGTGTGGTGTTTTGTCTGGATCATGGCTGTCAGCGACAATTACTTTCAATTGAATGAGACATTCGAGAAGCAACTGGTGGGTTAGACCTGCAGCTCAGACGCAGAACTTTCCTCCTTTATCTTTCTATTTATCTATTGATCTATTTATTCAGGATTAATAATAAATGTCGAGAGCAGTGTATTTAGACCAATGTGTTATATTAAGAGGTCTTCTGGCTACAGCTCTGGAAAAAAAATGAACAGATCAGTCCAAATGACTAGACTTGACCCCACTGAAAATGTCCAGAATGTGATTCAGATGAAGATGGATAGTTACAGATTCCAGCTCCAGAAGTGACACAAAGCAGCGACAGCAACGTGAAAGACTGATGGAGAGCATGGCAAGACGTGTGAAGACTGATTGAAAATCATAGTTATTCCAACAAATTCTGTTTTCTGAACTCTTCCTAAGTTAGTATCGTGTTGAAAAATGAACATGAACTTGTTTTCTTTGAACTTGTACTTTCTTTGAGCTTGTTTTTTAATTATTCGAGGTCTGAAAACACTGCAGTTTTTGTTATTTTGATCATTTTCTGCAATTAAATGCTTTGAATTGTAATAATCTTATTTGGGAGAAATGTTGTCAGTAACTTCTAGACTAAATAAAAATGTTCAATTTACTCAAACGCATACATACAAACAGTAAATCCAGAGGTCTCTCTTTTTTTCCAGAGCTGTATAAATGTTTAATGAAAATATAATGAAATAACAGATAGTTTTAAAACACCTAATATCCTTCTTAAGACTAAGCATCATGGGTTTTAAATTACTTTTAGTGGGAATAGTCCAGGTTAGAGCTGGTAATGAATACACCAGATAAGGAGAGTGAATTAAACAGTCTCCGAGGAAGAATAAATCAGAACAAAAGGAGGCAATTTCTGGCTGAGTTCTAATGAGCAGCATTTCTCATCTATAAACCATGTCTGTAAATAAGCACTTTTAAGTATGGGAGTATAGTGTTTACTTCAAAGCAACACGAGTAAAATAAATAGGGAGTTTCAGTCGTGTTAGCAACAGTCGGTTCTATATTAAACTTTATCAAAGCAGTGAGACATTTTTTCCAGTTGTTGGTGCTGGAATAAAACAATTTGAGTTTCTGTCTTTTTGGGCTCATGAACATCTGAACAAAACACAAAGAATTCTGCTGTTTCATAATATCTTAGTCAAAAGTTCTGGCAAGTTTTGGCATGCGGTCAGTACCGATATGGTGTCAAGATGTAATTTTTTTATCGTTGTATTCAGATATGCTTCTTTGTTTTGTTTTGAATTTCCATTTCGGGGAATCAATGTGTATTTACCGTACATCTGATTTGAAAAATGATGATATTTGGAAAGTTCTTTTAATTGGTTTGAGTTGTTTGTCTACTTCCTATAGATAGATAGATAGATAGATAGATAGATAGATAGATAGATAGATATATAGATAGATAGATAGATAGATAGATAG
>JAPQRN010000006.1:4797033-4813135 GCA_037367275.1 Coranthus polyacanthus | reverse complement strand
GAACAGTCTCAATCTGTGTATTCTTTGATAATCTTTGTCATCGTAATGAGCTTAAACTCCTTGTTGATATTCATATTTTAAAACATGAGGTCACCCAGCGGTTCGACTCTTACCTGTATCTGAAGAACATATTCCGTTGCCAGGTCTCTCCTGAACACCTGATTGGCAACCAACGTCCCATCTTTCTCCAGTAAAAACTCTCCGCCTTCGTTTCCCAACAGGATGCGGAAGTCAAAGGGCGGGCCATTGTGGGACGAGTCCTGGTCGACGACGGACAGCTGCAGGACGCTGGTGCCGATCGGCTTATTTTCCTGATGGAGAAGACACATGATGATGATGATGATGATGATGTTTAATCTGTTCACTAGAAGGGAAGCAGGGCTATAAAATGATAAGAATTTTATTATTTGCCTTTATTTGACTTCATTATTTTTGGATTCAGGACATCCCTGGGATTTCATTGTTTTAACTAATTTTCACAGCATACTTTACTGTAAACGGACTGCAACATTTAGGGAATTAATACAAGAAACAAATTACATGGAAATAGCAACGAAGTCCTGAGAGCTATACCAAACAGTAAGGTTGCAAGCCCAAAGCGATGAAGGATATAGTGTTACTTTATGGATTGAGTTTCAAATTCTCCTCCTTCTTAAACTACATAAACTCTTTAAAAACTCTCTTGGATTCGCTGGAGAACATATCATCACAAAGCTGAAAACAGGCCTGTTTTTCTGAGCTCATGAAAAGTTGTTTTTCTAGAGATACGTGGTTCTCACAGGACAGCGATGCCACAAACATCTGATGATCTTATAGAATATGATGCATTGCTGTAGATTAAATTAACTATAGTACATAATGAAATGAGCTCAAACTTAAACATGTACAGCAGTGAAATAAATCAAAACATCATGGAGTAAGTAAATAATAGTAATAATAGTAGTAATAGTAAATCACTGATATGGACAAAGTAATGGATCAGAATACTTCTTCCACTGCTGACCACTGCATGGAAAAAACTGCAGTAACACTCATAGTTAAAGAAAGAAAAAGATTTCATGACGTTCTTAGTGAGTCTTACCTGTATGACAGCAGTGAGGTTCGCCGGAGAGAAGGTGGGCGGGTTGTCATTGATGTCAGAGATGTCTATGTTAACCATCACAGTAGAGGACATGGGAGGGATGCCGCTGTCCAGAGCTCTGACGGCCAGC
Organism: Coranthus polyacanthus; assembly: GCA_037367275.1. Taxonomy (NCBI): domain Eukaryota; kingdom Metazoa; phylum Chordata; class Actinopteri; order Kurtiformes; family Apogonidae; genus Coranthus; species Coranthus polyacanthus. Next base: position 4,811,924 of record JAPQRN010000006.1, on the reverse strand, counting down.
GAGTAACTCGGAACCTGGGAAAACAAATGACATAAGCACCAAAATGAAATGAAATGAAATAACAGTACACGTACTGAGATGTCGACATCTGCTAAAATGAGATCATGTAATGGTTCATGGTGACTACATCTTTTGAACATGATTTCACTGATCTCATAGCCTTACAGTACCTACTATGACTGAAACTAGATTGACCTGAGGGTGGCAGTAGAGGACAGGACATGGGTTTATTAAAATAAGGAGTATGATCAGTAAACTGTCTTGTTTGAAATATGCTGGATGTATTTTTACTTAGAACACTAACCACTAACAGGATTAACCGGACAACACCGCGAAATCCTACTGTTTATTTTCACATATTCTTCATTATCAAAGCGGAACTAATTCTTAAATAATGAGAAACAATCAAGCAGGTATGTTCATACAAATACTTAAAGCCAAATATGTGAGACACTCTATGAATGAGCGTACCAACATCATCATCCTTGTCCTCAACAGTGAATACAAATTGTTAGCGTTAAACTGAAGATACAGGGTTCCACGATAAGCATAAACTGAAGGACTCATTTGGATTGAATTGAAATCTGGAGCTAAATCCATGATTTGTGATTTTTTTTTTTATCATGGACCAAATGGTGGCCATTTCCCTTGGATACGCTCAATGTGGGGAGCTCAAATGCTGTTATCAAATCAATGTCACATGTGTTTAAGTCATATAAACAGAGAAAATCTGATAAATTACTATCTCTTCACTGGATACTGAAAAGCTGGAGGGATATTGGATTGTATTTCAAATTAAAGCAACATATTTAATAGCCCATTGGACAACAGCTAACGTTAGCTGACATTCAACCACCTCTTCGCTAACATTACAGTCTGTTACTGATATGCGACACAGTAGGAAAGGTGTAAAACATCTAACTACCCTGTCTTTTTATCTGACCAAGTGCAAACACACTTCTCAGAATTAATTCATGCCTTTCCTGTTGTATCATGTCACACTATCAGACAGTAACATTAGCTAGGAAATGGTTGAATGCTAACGTTAGCTGTTGTCTCACAGTTTCAAATATGTTGTTTTACTTTGAAATCATTTACAATATCCATTCAGATTTTCACTCTCCATTGTCTTTTCAGTTGCTGCTCAATAGGGGAGAAGTGAAATGACAACAATTTGTCGATTCCCTACGTTTATACAACTTGAACACAGCAGTATGACATTATCCTTTTTGCTGGCAAAATATTGAGTTTCCCACCCTGAGCGTGACATCGGTGGCTGTTACTGAAGTATGATTCATGCGTGATTCTTACTAATATGAATAATGATATATAAAAGCTAAATCAAGTGTTTTATCAATGCATTTGTCATTTCTGGCCACGTTTTCAGAAGCAGAAATTAAAGGAAACAAAACAGAAAATCAAAAGATTTGATTTTCATTTCAGAATCCACAGGCATCTTTCATTTGCAGACAGCATTTTCATTCTCACCTTTGTAAAACAGAAAATAGAATATTTTTTATTGAACATATTTTCAGTATTTTTTATATTATATATTATATAGTATATTTTACAGTGTACTACCATTAACAAAGAGCCATTTTGCATCTGTCTTCTTATTCTTATTACTCATATTCCTATTATTACTAAGAAGAATGCTTAATAAAAGCTAAATTAAGTGCTTTGTACTGTACTGTACTGTATTTGTTTTCACCACACATTGAGCTACTCCAAAAGCAACACTATAGTTCACACACACTGGCTTAAATACTGTCTTGTGAGACTGTATTATGTTAAATGTATGCATCTATGTTTCTTATCTTATTCTATGCCTGTTCGGTGATGTTGCAAACAGAGCTGCAGTGATTCAAAAGCATCTCTGATTTTATCTGACATGATAAAGTGTTATCATCATCATACTGGAAAAAAACTGTGCAGCAAATTAACATGCTGCAGTGTTAAAGCCGCTAATAAAATATGATTTGTAAGCGTCTCTTAAGAATCACTTCGATCATTTTAAACAGCAGCTCTGCGTGAGCTCTGAGACGACAGAGGATTACTGGGTCAATAGAACAAACACAGTCCTTACATGCTGTATGTGGTTTTCTGCAGGAGATGGGATGCTAAAGTTAACACACGCACACACGAGAGTCGTTCCTCTGGCATGCTGCTCGGTTTTCCTTAAACTCGCTGGATATTTTCTGCCTCTCCTTATTGCTTTATAATAAAGAGCTAATGAAGCACACCAAGGAGAAATGCAAAAGCAGCAACAAAACAATATGCTGCAGCAGAGAAATATGAAAAAAAAAAAATAATACACCTCAGTAGTAAACAAGTATGACCTGCTTTGCAGAGAGCGAGAGGGAGGGAGGAAATAGAAGAACCTGCATGGATATGAAACACACATACACACACTGAAATATTAACACACACAAGTATGGACACACACACACACACACAGAAAGCTGCTGCTCTCTGTTTGATAACTCCAAACACACTTTCATCAGCCAAACGCTTTGATCCCCCCAACACACACACACACACACACACACACACACACACACCCCGGCACTCTCTTTCTGAGCACGCTCAGACGGCTCATCGACCGCACTCATGAATACTTTATGATAGGAATCTGAACATTTCTGAAGATATCAAGTGCTGCATTGGAAAAGGAGATGGAAGAAGAAGCAGAAGATGAGGGAGGATGAAGTAGAAGAAGAAAAAGAAGAAGAAAAGTGAGAAAACGGCTCAGAGGATGGAGATGTGAGGAGGAGGAGGAAGGGGAGGGGGGGAGGCAGGAGTGTGCAGAAATCCCATCTTTTTCCTGCCGCACATGAAAGAGCTTCACGTGAGCTGTAGAGGGTGTGCATGTGGTATCACACAGGCGGAAGTCACTGTGGTTGCACCCATTGTTCACTTTGAACCAGAGGTATCGTAATGGGGGCAAAGTGGGACTGAGCCGGGGCCCCGATAGGTCGAGGGTTCTTGAAAAGCCTGGAATGAAAATGTATATATTTCTAAGTAATTACTGCCTTAAATAAATCAAAATTGGCTCAATAAGTCTGTTGGGAGACTGAACTTTATATCGTCATCCCTCATCTTTGGGTTATATTTTACTCTGACGAAAGTAATGTATGTATAACAACATCCTTCAGTCATGACACGTAAGGTTGAATTGATCAAACACCTATTAAACAAACGGTTCGCTGCCTTCTCTTAATCTGCAGTCGCTGCATTTTACAGACACACAGAGCTTGCAAACTGGTGAATCAACTAAAACCAGTGTACATTATCATAGTGAGGTCGAGACGATACAGTATCATAAAAAAAACAAATCCCCCTTGAGCGAGAAAGAAGTATATTTTTTCATTCATTCTACTGGATGTTTTATTTACCACGTTTATATGTAGTCAAGTCCAGGGTTATTGGTTTTGAAGTTTTGCAGCACTTTATTTAAACAGTATGCAATACGATGCTGCTGATATGAGAGATGTGCATTGTTTTTGTAACAACTCATATATGTATATTCTCTAAAACGGCATGATTCTATTTTGTCCTATGGTCTCCTGTGGTTGATTTAAAACATAACTCGCAGTAAATCATAATATTGAATAGCAATACTTGAACGAGCACCCAAGTATTATAACTGCATCAAATCAGGAGACGAGTGAATTGTCCCAGCCCTACTGTACAGACTCGATTATTTTTTCTCTAATAATTAAACTTGTTATCCCCTTTAGAAAATTAATTCATGTTGTGAACATCAACAATATCTCATAGTATATTTTATTCACTGTAGAAATTAGAACATATATACGCCAACATGTGAATAAGAATATGCAATGAACATTGCCATGTTGTGTCAGGTTTGTTGAGAACCGTAAGTCCATGGTTCTCAAACAATGGTATGCATACTGCTGCTGGAACTCATGCTCCCTCTAGCAGAGCGTGGAAGAATCTCCACATATTTTTATAACATTAAATAATACTGCAATCATGCAGTGTTAGAAGCATTAGAAGAGAAGTGAGCTGCCCCAGAGGAGAATATTTCAAGCAGCTCTGTACAAACCGAAGTGGACAACAGAGCACAAATGATAGTAGTTACTTCAGCAGTGACGTTTCCACAGCACTTGCTCGCAGCAACGGCACAAAACAGCAAGGAAATGTGTCTTGAGTTCTGTTAAGCAATGACTCCATGAAACACCTCATGGACAAAGTCGATTTTTTTTGAGAGATTGTGATGAACTGAAGCAGTTTGATTGAAATGTATTCTATAAACTTTTATTATCTCTTATTTTTTCTCTGTCAACTTTTTTGTTGCTGAGCGTTGCAGGCATCAAAATCTAAATTTGTTCATATTTACAAAAATACAATTAAGGCATGGTGGTAGCTCACAGAGGTCAACAATAAATAATATTCTCATTAGGAATCAATGTGCCTCTTGTGTGAACCACATGTAACTGAACATGGTAGGCCAACGCGACTGTATCTTAATGTCGATCATGATATTGGAATTTTGAGAGACACATATTTTTGAGGTGGTACATTGTGTAAAAAGTTTGAGAACCACTGCCTTAAGTTATACACTGTATTATGCCTTCAGGCTTTGCTCTGTGTATTTCCTCGGTGGCTAAATGGGGTATTTATAAATGTCTGGAAACCTGCATCCTGTTACAAGTCAATGTCCATGGTCCACTGGTTTTTTGGTAAGTTGAAAGGATCACTGTCGAGTCCTTTAATTTAAGCAGATAATCATTGTTTTTGGTCCCAGTTTTGCAGTTGAGCACGTCATCGGCTCCCAACATGTTTCTTATTTCATGAAAACAGCAGCTTATTTCATATAATGGCCGTTGCTGCATGGACATGGCTGACAGTACACGGCAAAGAGATCCGGCCACAGAGGTTACATCTTAGTCTGTTGCAGGTTGAAATAATAAAAAAAGTTAGATTATTAATCCCATATTGCTCCATTTAGTTCAACTTCAGTTTTGAGTTCCAACGGCTCAATTCTTCCTCCAAACTGATGAAATATTCACTAAGAGTAAAGGCTAACAGATTTTTTTTCACCTCTCTACAGAATGCAGAAATCCTTCAGGTAAAGTGTGTCTCAATTTCAACCAAGCCTGAGGATTTCCTTTGCCATGTGACAAATGTAAGTGCAGATTATACCAGCGATAGCGAATTAACATTAATGCTGTGGGAAAACCTGTCCAGAGGCCAGATGAGACTTGGCTGTTTAATGTGCCCCCTTCAACCCAGTGTGTGCACTCAGCCAAAGATCATTTGTTTTTGGAAAGTCTGCAGTTCAACCACACACTGATGAGTCTTTAATACTTACTAATTGGATCATGTCAGTTCCAATACACTGAATCTCCACAGTAACCTTAAAAATAATTAGCAAATAAATAAACAATCTTGCATTATTATTTGGAGCGAGTAGCCTGTAAAAACAAACCACAGCTGTTTTACATTGTTGTTGTTGTTGTTGTTGTTGTGTGTCACGTTGCGAGAGACACAAAAGATGCTATGAAATCTGATTTGAGCAGCCATAGTGTCTGATCTGAATCCATTTGGAGTCGTATTTCAAACCACCTCCAAATGTGGTTTAGATCCAATTTGCAAAAAAAAAAAAGTTTCATGTGTTGCTTTTATTATTATTTTTCTTTTACTGTCCAGACTTTGTAAAATCGATCTGGTTACAATCTAGATATGGCAAAAAACAAACAGATTTGGGCTGGTGGTCTGAACAAGGCCTTTGACGTTAATACAAGATAAGCATCTGCTGTTTGTGAAAGCCAATACATTAGACATTTCTGATTTTAAATCCATCCAAGTACAGGATATAACTGAGTTGTGTGTGACTGTCAGAATTTTAACCAAAGAAGTGATGAACACTGAGAATCCTCTAAATATGACACATTCTTTTTGAAAGCAGCGAGTGGTTGATAACACAAATAGAACAGGCAGAGAAATCAACAGTCCTAATCATAGAACTAAGCCATACTTTAAAAGCAACCTTCAAAATGTTTGAAAACACAGGCCTACTTTAGTAGTATTGAGATTTTCCTTAGTAGTTTTTATTTTTAGTCTTTTGGTTTAGTCTTTGATTTCAGTTTGTGTTTTACAAGTGCATAGTAGTTTTTCTTTTATTTTGAGGAATTGATTAGTTTTAGGAAAGTTAATCTTTCATTTTAGTGTTTGAGTTTTTCAGGTATTAGGAGAAAAACTTTGATTTAGTTGACAGCATCTAAAAATGTAGGGTGAAAGACTGCATCAAATATTGTTTATTAAAGGTCCAATATTGTACAAAATCATTTTATTTTTGTACACCACAAACCATTAACATTAGAGGATTTGCAATTCAATTTCATTTCACTTGGTCTTGCATTGTTTACTGTTTTTGAAAATGTAGTTTTTTGTTCTTATTTCAGTGAACATGAGTGTTTTTGAGTGTGTTTAAGGATGAGGATAAGGATGTTTATTTGTCATTGTAAGTCTACAACGAAATTCAGTTTGGCACTCTCAAAACACAAAAACATCACAAGACAGGATAAAAACAGCAATAACAAAATAGTAAATAGAGCAGAGAGTACCGAGCCACTGCGGATGGAGGATGAGCATTTGCATCTTAGTTTTCATAATAATTCAGCCTGTTTGTCTTTCCTCCATTTTCTTCTCTTAACCCTCTCTTCTTATTCTGCATGGTTTTTCACCTTAGACGCTCTCTGAAGGGTTTAGTTGCTTTGTGGACTCAACTTCAAGGGGAAATTCACATTAAACACCCACAATTCTAATAATTTTGTTAGGATTTTGTTACTAAGAGTAACTCCATTTATGAATACAGCCCCTAATCTACAAATTAAAGACATTTTATATGGTCTTCAACTCTGGATTGACCTTTAAAGCACTGTTTGAGGGCTCAGACTAGGTTTTAGGGTTAAGGTTAGGCATTCCGTTAAGGTTATGGTAAGCGGCTTAGGAATGAACAGCACTGTGAGGACACTCACCGACATAATTCATTCTGGCAATGAGTGTCCTCACAGTGCTATTTGATACAAATGCGTGTGTGTGTGTCCTCACAGTCTCTCGGTCCAGCTGTTTGTTGACCTTGATGACCCCACTGAGCAGGTCTATGAAGAACTGGTTGTCTCTGTCCCCGCTGACGATGGAGTACAGGATGGCTCCGTTCAGCTGACTGTCTAGATCTTCTGCCACCAGCTGCAAATTATAAAAAAAAAACACACACACACACAAACGTACAATCAATGAATGTCAACGTCTGTGTGGGACGGACTCAGACTTTAATAAACACATACCGGATGAATTACTTTACACCGATTCTTAATAAGCCATAGAAAAATATCAACCTTCTCTGTTCCAAACGTCTTCTCGGCCAACCTGTCAGGTTTCTATGGTAACCAGAACTTTGATGTTTATATGTGTGACTGCACTGCTTTGGAGTCCATTATGAGGCTTGGGCTATTTCTGTTTGACTTGATCCAAACTTCACCAATCCAAACAGATACTTCCAAATCATCTGATCAATGTGATCAGACCAAAAAATACGCCGCCAACTTCCACAGCTATTCTGTTGTTGTTGTTGTAGCTGCTGCTGGAGGATGCAATTTGAATGTGTTTTTATAATTGCAGCCTTAAAATTAGCTCCTGTTTCACTACATTTTGAGGTCAGCAAGAAAATCTTTTCCCAGCCTGGTTAAAGGACAGCTTCACAACTTTTCATGTCTGTCTTAAAACATCAGTTAGGAGTTCATATGATAATTGTAAACATTAATCCAGTTCATTATGAGCCCTAAAACCCCCTTCCTACAGCATTTTCAACAACAAAATGGAATGGGTGGATATTTATAGTCCCTTTTGTGTTCAAACGTGTATCTGAAAATACATAATATGAAGCTTCAGCAGTCTCAGTTAGAAAGGAAGTGGATATCTTTAGACTGGCAGTCTTTCTGGTACCAAAGTCTTTCTCTTTGTTTCCCTAAGCAGTGTCTTCCCTGTTGAGCTGCAGTGGAAGGAAAAATGTGTGACTAAAAAAAGCAGAACTTTTTAAAAAAGAAAAAAAACAAAGGAATCAAAAACAAAAAAGCTCAGATGCCTGAAGCCACATTTTAGAGTCAGACAATCCCTTATCAATGCGCAAAAGTTTGTGCTGTGGATTATTACTTATATTACTTACTATTACTGCATTGAAACTGCATCCATTAGGGATTTTTTTAAATGTCCATTATGAACAGGGGGAATGTTTTATAAGGGCAGCTATCTATTGCTTTCAAACACACTTGAACAGTTGTGAACCTTTCTTTTAATTTGCCATTTCAGTTGCTTTTCATCCTTCTCACCATATATGATGATGCATTGTGCTGTATGAGTGTAAGCAGCACCATCTGTGAAAGTTTCATCAGGACATTTGTTAGGCTAATGGCATGCTCATCCCTCTCACACACAGAAATCTCTGCTGACTTATTGCAGTGGTACACATCTCAGTGTTGGAAATGACACAAAAGGAAGATATATGGAAAAAATAAGAGGGGAATATATGATACATCTTGTCTTTCATAACAAGCTATCAACATATGGTATAATTACAGTTCAATACATACAAACCAAATACATAAATAACTGTGCAAGTAGTAAGGCAGGCTCACAAACAGATGCATTGATCTTAATGACACTTGGGATGTAATCTGACTGCGTGAATATCTGGGTAAATATATTTTGCCAATTATAAGAGATGAGAGGGCTGAAGTGTGGCCAATATTATAACTGAGGTCCAGAGGCATACTGTATGTAGATGTCGATTTAGGGGGATTTAGGAGGATCTAATTACAAAAATGGAATATCAAGTATCAAGCAATGTATATTCCATTTGTATATTCCATTTCCCTGGAAAAAAATACTGACTTAGTATTTTCAGAGAGAAGTTCAATGTAAGTCTATGGGAGCCAGGGCTTTTTGGAGCAGCATCTAGTGGCCATTATTGGTATTACACTTTAAGACACTAATGCACTGGCTTCACCTGCCATGTTTGAGTGCTAACCAGAGTTAATATCCTCTTAACTAAACATACAAAAAAATTCAGAAGAGACAAAACAAACACTGGCTGTAATGAGAGACTTCTGTGTTTTTTGTGGTCACCGAAGACGAGGGTGAGTGGGTATTCAGTTGGTTGCAATCTCAAAATTCACCAATAGATGTCACTAAATATAAGTATCAAGCAAGTGAATGACATTGTAACCTAGAAAGAGCAAATCAACCTCTAAGACAAAGAGTTGGACACATTCTGTACAAAACGTTATCTTAATTATTTTTTTAAAAGGATACATCAATAAAATAAGTACATACCTATTATTACTTGCCATCTGTGTGTGGATGAGACACCAAAATGTAGAAAACATTCATTTTGCAAATTGCCTTTATTAGCCTCAACAAGGCATATAATATGTAGCTGGACTGAGCCCCACCTACCTGGACTACAGACTCTCCAATGGTGGCGTCCTCTGACACCACTGCAGAGTAGAGGTCACGGCTAAACATGGGTGCATTGTCGTTGACATCCGTCAGGTTTATGTTCACAGTCGTAATGGCACTTAGTGGTGGTGTACCGCCATCACGGGCCTCCACCGTCAGAAAGTAGTCCCTGCATGTCTCGTAGTCCAGAGGCTGAGCGACTAAGATGGCACCTGAGGCATGTGAGAAAGTGAACAGGAATGAAACAAAAAGTGTTTTTGCCAACAGCCGCACTGTATGTAAGTGCAGGTATGATATGTGTGTTAAAGTGTGAACAGAATGAGTGGCCTCACCGGTCAGTGGGTGGATGTGGAACTTTCCGTGCTCGTTGCCTGATCGGATACTGTATGTAATCTCAGCGTTGGTGCCGATGTCTTTGCTGGCAGCGTAAACTCTGAGAACCTCGGTGCCCACTCCCACGTCCTCCGGCACTGTGGCTAGCTGGTCGCGCCTCTCAAACACTGGTGGGTTATCATTGATGTCCAGCACAGTGATGGTGACGTTGACCAATGAGGACAAAGGTTGCGGCAAACCTTGGTCAGATGCACGCACTGTTATCTGATAAGCGGGCTGAACCTCACGGTCCAGGACACGTTCCAGAACCACGATGCCCGAGGACTTGTCAATGGAGAAGGAACCTTCAGCAGAGTTAGCCAAAGAGTAAACCACCATACGACCTGGACCAGCTGCACATAGAGCAGAGGGAGGAGTCAGTTTTAAGCACCACAGTCTGACAATTTACATTCCATAAATATACATTCTACAGAAGGATTAGATTTGAAAAAAACTTTAGGGATACAATTTATTTGTATTTTAAAAGAAAAACTTTTATTTGAAAAAAATAACACCTCCTTGAGTCATGAGTTTGGCAAGTATAAAATTCCAACCACCATGGAAATGCATGTCTCCACAGTTATGTATAAAGGTTAAAAGCTGTACCACTGTACCACCATGTTTTTCTACCACTTAAACAGCAGTACTGTATACATAACTATAAAATATATGACATAAATCACAAGCAAAAAATGTATAATGAGTGTAGTGGTCCATTGGAGTCACAACCCTGTTCCTATTCTGTTACAAAAATCAGTTAATACAGCCCAAGAGTTATATAATTAGGTGGTATAAAATCAAATGTTTAGAATAAATCAATTCATCATCATCTTGACATCCTAAAAGTGGACATTTCTGTAGAGTCACCCTGCACTGCATTAATGATACTGGCAAAAGTAATTAAAGTAGGTTGTAAGTTGCAAAAAGCCAGAAACATGCATGAATTAAAAAATGAAATAATAATAATAATGATAATAAAATATATAAACCTTTGCTATCATCTTATATTGCAGATGTGGAGGGCAGGCTGTATGGATATTTTAATAACTGCTTTAAATATACTTCATTTATTCATTTTTTTTAATTAGCACAAGCTTTTGCTCTTGTTTGAACTGCATGTTATGTTTTCATTCTTTATGGATGTACTCTCAGGGCAAAATCCACAAAGAATAGATTGCTGCAATAATGCTGTTAATTGTGCCACATATCTGCATGCAATCTGCCCCACTTTTGTAGTGTTTTGTATAATAAAGCAGCCTCATCTCCATTGGTGCTGTCAGGACATTTGCATTTTTAAGTAGCTGAAAGTCTGAGATAAGCCCCAAACTTGAATTCAATATCATTCAAGCCTCACAAACTTGAAGATCTGAAAAGAGAGAGAGGGGCAGAGAGTGAGTCAGAGGTGAGATTGCATGCAGCTAACGCCAATCTGTGCCGGTCCTTTGTGAATTGTTTTTGCAATGAGGCTCATTTCCATAGAAAGGGGAAATATTACTGAATTTTCATCCATTCAAACCCTACAGATGCACCATGATGTTATATGCTTTCCAACCTTTGCAAGTGCTTTGTGAATTACATACTATATTTTTGTCTCCAGTTTGTGGATCTGGCCCCATGTGTTTCTGCCTCCATTTTACACTGCTTTATATGGTCAGTATAACTGCACCTGCATTACCTTTTATTTTATGAATTGTTTCTCATTAATAAATCATTGATGAGAAACAATTCATAAAATAAAGTCTGTGTGGAGTTTGCATGTTCTCCTCGTGTCTGCCTGGGTTCTCTCCGGGTTCTCCGGCTTCCTCCCACAGTCCAAAAACAGGCACCTTAACCACAGGTTAAACTGGTTACTCTAAATTGCCCATAGGTGTGAATGTGAGAGTGAATGGTTGTTCGTCCTATATGTCAGCCCTGTGATGGACTGGCGACATGTCCAGGGTGTACCCCGCCTTCGCCCAATGTCAGCTGGGATCGGCTCCAGCCCCCCCGTGACCCTCCAGAGGATTAAGCGGTTACAGATAATGAATGAATGAATGAATGAATGAATGAATGAATAATAAATCATTTATTCTTACAAATAATAGTGTTTGTGATAATAACAGTAACATATACCTTCATCTGGGTCTATGGCTTGGATGCGGGTGAGCAGGGCTTTGGTGGCGGTGTCTTCGTACACACTGGCAGTGTACTGTGACAGTGTGAAGATGGGCGGGTTATCATTCACATCAGTCACTGTGAGCTGCACTTCAGCACTGCACCACCGTCCACCGCCATCAGTTGCATGGGCAACCAATCGGTAGTTGGGTGTCATCTCTCTGTCCAGAATCACTAATGACTTTATGTCACCTTCACAGGTCAAAAACAAAATAACACACATTAGAAAAGAAGACTAGATATGGCCATCAGAGAGTATGTTTTTATGTAAAGCTGTAGTAATAGTAAAACACTGACACAATGACAACTTTGACTTTTCATAGATTAACTTCTACTTTTGCTGGTAATACTTCTTCAGAAATGTAGTTATAGAACATGTTTTTAAATCTACTTGGTGTCTTTACCTATGTCTGGGTCTATGCTGAAGTCCTGGGATCCAGGACCATGCAGGCTGTACTGGATCCAGGCACTGACACCCACATCTGCATCTGTAGCTCCAACCCGCAGAAGCACACTGTTGACTGGGAAGTCCTCAGGAATGGAGGCAGTGTACACAGCCTGTACACACACACAGGAAACACCATAAACACATGAAATGATACTGGCTCAGTCTAAAAGGATGTGATACATCTAACCCCTAGCTGCCAACATCCTTTAAAACGAGCCGCATGAAGCAGTTTGACTCCTCACCTGATCACATATGGGGCTGTTGTCATTAGTGTCCATCACTGTCACCTCCACAGTTGCCTGGGAAACAAAGAATCCATCGCTGGCGGTGACGTTAATGATGTAGAGATTGCGCTCTTCTCTGTCCAGAGGCCCCTTCACGTACATCTTCCATTCCCCCTGAACCAGACCGAGAGCAAACACGCCACGGTAGTTCCCACCTACACAACACAGAGACAGACAGACAGTTAGTGTCTGAACAGGTATCTTTGCAATAGTGTGTCCTATGCAGAAATCACGTCCCACCCTCCATCTGCAGTTTGTGTCATAGCAACAAAGATAAAAAAAAAAAAATCACTGGTCCCAGACTTTGTAAGGTAAACCATGTGGCATGTTGAGTGTCGCTTTCTGGTAATAAGAGTCCTCCAGCTAAAACGAGAAGGCTATGATTCAAACAGGATCAAAACATTATTTGTCTCTCACCATTGTACATATTTACATATATATTTTTAAATAAAGTTGAAGTAACACCAAAAATGGTGTATGTATAAAATGTAAAAGGATATTGTATTTGATTAATTGTTTGACTTTTAACCAAAATATTTCAACAATACAGTTTTGTGGAAAAGTGTTGTGAGTGACTACTTAACGCATTCAGGTAAAACAAAACAGAAAACTGGCATATTTCTAGAATGACAAAGTGCCATAAAACCAAGAGTTACTATGTTATCATGTACTACCATCTCATGTTACAGGCATTTATTTAAAAATAGGATTTTTAAATGATATGAGATGACTGGATCCATGTCAGCAACAAAAGCCCACATTTGAACATGATGGAGGATGTCTGTACTCCATCCATCTGATTTATCTCAAAGCTGCTGTTTCATGTAAAGGACATTTGTAGCAACAATACAATGACATATGTTTGACATTAATTTCACCCCCATGGATACATATGTTAAGATAAATTAAACTGACCAAAATATTCCACCAAAACATACAAATGAATGCGCAATAATTTACATTTTGGACAAATTCTTGGCGGGCTGCAACGACCTGGTTAAATGTTTTATAGAAACCATAATTATAGCAATTACTGTAAGTGTCTGCTTTATGCGGACTGTACAGGGAAATTAATGTCGCTGCACTGAATAAAGGTTAGAACATAATACTGAGGATTTATGAGTGTTGCTGCTGCACCATTTAACTGACCACTGGAGTCAAAGAAGCACAATATTCCAACAGTCTATCTCAAAAAGACAACCTCAATATATGGAAGGAATATACAACACAGAGTTTACAGAGGCAGCTATACAGAACCATAAATTCATCATCAGTTTCAAAAGTGTGTCAATTTTAGTATTATTTTACAGGAGCAATAAGCAACCAGAATGTGACGAAGAGATTCAGCAGCTGTAAAAAAAAGAAAGACATACTTTAAATTGAATTTCTTTTCTTTTACTTGACAGATTTGAAGAAAAATGATTCTTGTTAAAACCTAAATTCCAAACATTTATTCAAATGAAGCACAGTTTCGGCCCTGAACCTGATGATACAGCAAACTTATCAAAGAGTCAGTGGCGTTTAGTTGCACAGCTGTGAACAGGAATGTTTCCTCTGGCCCTTGAAGTTGGCAGATTTAAAAACATACAAACAGATTGTGTGAATTATGCAAATTAAGTTGAGAATGAATCTTTTGTTTTGTCCTTGATGAGTTAAGTATATTAAATGAAATGTCTGTTCAAAATCCATGAATTTTAAGGATTACAGAGGCTGCCTTTGTTTCAAAAGCTTAGACAAAAAACATCTGGATGGTTTATTTGTTTAGTATTAATTGTAATTCATGGTGCTACTCTGGCTTTGATAAATATGAATAATAAAATCCAAACTATTTTTTGTAATAAATCCCCTTATTCCCTTTCTCCTCAGGTGACCTGCACATCAGGATGGACCACCATCATTCAATTCCTTTAAAGAGTGAGGGTGGCTTATCAGAGAAGGCCCGCAGCAGGAAAACACCAGAGTTTTCTCAGCAGAAGTCTTTATCTGGTAGATACGGCTCTTTACTCAATGCGGAAGTCCAACGTGAACAGATAAAAACTGAACAAACACAGACCTACACGAACACCTTCCCCATTTATTTCGATTATTTGTTACTTTTCAAAATCAGTGTCTTGTATTTCTTACGCTGTTTCTAAAATTCATATCTC
>JAPQRN010000006.1:4745118-4792187 GCA_037367275.1 Coranthus polyacanthus | reverse complement strand
GGCATTTAGCACTACATTGTGGATTTTAACAGTGGTTACACTGAAATTGAAAACATGTGTGGTCTTATAACAGGGTCAGAGAATTACGAGTTGGCCACCTCCATCAAAATTTGTGCCACCTCCAGCTCTTGAAAAAACTCTGATGGAGGTCTTCACTATTTTCTAACAAGCACTGCACTTGAATTTCTGTCATTTGTAACTGCAGCTTACGCCCACTGTCAGAAATGTGACTTTACTGGTATAGAAAGGAGGCTATGAAAACTGTCTTGTAGTGTTACGAAGGGTTTACCACAGTGATCCTTTTTTTTAAAGATCTCCAGTAAATGTTGCTTTGTGTCTAAACCGTAGACAGGGAGATAGAAATAATCAGTAGATCTGCGATCACAGTAACTTTGGCTTATATTCCATAGTGTTTGTTTGATAAAGCAAGAGTAAAACTGGACGCCATCATGTTTTATGTGATAACTGTCATTTTCTTCAATTATATAATTATTAAAACAATTTAAAATATGCTGCTCGTAATAAACCTTGAGCCAGTTGAAAGCGTAGTACATGTGATCAGGACGGTATCACCTCCGCCTCATTTTGAGCCAGGAAAAAGTCTGTATAAGTATTTGGGAATCGTTCCCCTCTACTTTGATAACAATAAACAAACAGATCAAGCCTTATGTGTTTAGTCCAATGGTCTTCATGATTACCGGTACTTCTCATTCTTATGTGTATGTATTTACATATGTTTATCTCAGGAGGCATGTGCAGCATCTTATGTATGAAAGTATTTATTGTGTCTTCATACCGACTTTGTTTGTTTGCCTTTATGCAGCTGTATGTGGTACTATTGCCCAAGTCAAATTTCCCCATGGGGACAATAGAGTATAGCTTATGTCATCTTAAAACCTATAAAAATCTATATAACTCTCAACATGTTGACTGTAGGTTCCCTCAGATGCGCTGCAGTCTTTAAACTGTTTACCATAACTCTATTTAATACCTCTTTGACCTTTGTGAAAGTGTAACTGGGTAAATGTCACAGCTGTCACAACTGAATGCTGTTCTACCATGAAAATGTTATCCCATTTCAGTGTCTATTTCTTAGTCAGATTTGTAATTCTGGCATGTTCTTTGGAAACAGCCGTAGTAAATTAGTGAATTTTATACTCAATCATGCCTTTAATTTCTTTGCTCATGTTTATTCATGGCAGTAGCAATTTTTTTTAGGTACAGAATACTAACTAGTTTAACAACTACAACAATTGTGAGTAAACTGGCCAAAAACAGAAAGACATACAAGGTTCTCAGCCAACTATGAATGCAGACAGATGGGCCCAACACTCAGCCCTGTATCTCTGGGAATTACATCCATATGGGGAAATTCTGCACTTCGCTGTTTAGGTCCAGTAGCAATTTTCAGTACAAATGCAGGTTAAGTGTCCCGTTTTACTGCATGCAGCAAAACAGAAAATAATGGACGTAAAGGTCAAGGTGACAGATTTGCATGCAGCACATGTGGCTTTCAGGCAGAAGTTTGGAGTTTCCATCCTGCCATAGACTGGTAACTATTTATTTGAAGCTATGCCTTTACAGCTCTTTTTTATAACCACAACCGGAGCCTACATACTTCTGAAAATCAAATGTAAAATTATTCAAATCCATCATTGCCCCCACATAGAACGCAATAAATTCTGTTATCTAAAAATCAATCAATTGAACTGTCTCACTTCAACATTGTGTGAACATTAAACCACCACTTCATTTAGCTTTCACTGAATAATGAATAAAACAACAGCTTGCTCCAGGGTGATGCCAATAAAATTTGGAACGGGGACTGCATTCGATCCAGGAGACTATGACTCCTTTGAAGAATCTTCAGAAAAAGCTCTAATCATATTGAAGTAGCTCTAACAGTATCATCAGTAGCAGATGCAATGAATGCAGCTCCTTTGACAAAAGCTGTATTGTGAGGAGCTCACAAACTGCTGAAGGAGTTCTGCACCATCGCTATATCAACTGCTAGTCCTAAGGGGTCTTTCTCGTCCTCTATCATTTGAAAACCTGTCTGATGTCAAACATGGTCCAAGGATGTATTGATCCTGAAATTCTGGGCAGATACAATACTGATGATCAAAATAACAATTTTGCTGAGAGCGATTCATATAAATTTTTTAAAAATGTGTTTTTAACTTTATTTTCATATTATTTTGTTATTTACAGCTGCGGATCAGGAGGTAGAGCAAGTCATCCAAAAAACAGAAAGTTGGCAGTTTGATCCATGGCCCCTGGTCCACATGTCGAAGAGTCCTTTAGCAAGACACTCTTCAAGTTGCTCACACTGGTGTGTGAATGTGTGTTCATTTGTTTGGGTACATGTGACACATTGTGAAGCACTTTGAGTACAATCAAAGTAGAAATGTTCCATAGAAATGCAATCTACCATCTACCATTCCATTTATATTTTTGTCACTAACCACCAGCGCGCTAACCATTAACGTGCTAACTGCTAGCAGGCTAAACTCACAGTTTACATCAATTAACTTGATAGTTTCACACTTACTTATCATCAGAGATGTGCATAGTTCAGCAAACAACAACACAGGCCACTGGAGATTGAGGCAACAAAACTACTTGGTACAATATTGAATTGGACTTAACACTACTGAAAAAAACTGAATGGAGTGCAGCTGCAGCCAGATGCTGTGGCTGAACTGTAATTAGACAAGGAGACTGTACAACAACAGGAACCATGGGCCACTGCAACCAGTGAATGTCATCTTATTTTCACATAACAATACAAAATCCATGTTCAGTGGTACTCACCAGTGATATGGTAGCTGACTTGTCGGTTCACAGCGGAGCTATCGTCATCTCTAGTGTTCAGTACTGCCACCACCTCGCCTGGTGGATCGCTCTCCTGAACCGAACCAAAGTAGTGCTGCTCCAGGAACCTGGGTGGGTTGTCATTGATGTCTGACACTGCCACAGTCACGGTGGTGGTACTAGACAAAGACAGGGTCTCTCCAAGGTCTGAGGCTACCACTGTAAAAGTGTAGGATGGATTGGTTTCATGATCTAGGTCCCTGCGTGTGGAGATCCAACCTGTGTTGCTGTCGATGCTAAAGGTGTCAACCAATGTGTCGGACTCCACTTCTGACTGAATTAATCCCCCGAGACTGTATGTCACCTGGCCATTGGCTCCTGAGTCTGGGTCTAGTGCTTGGATTTGAATGATTCTGGTTCCAATGGACATTCCCTCCATGACTGTGGTCTCGTAGGAGTTGGCTTCAAAAGCTGGTTTGTTGTCATTTAGATCCAACACTTTGAGTTCAACTTCAACAGAAGTCACAGAGTCCAGCTTAGCTTGTTGTACAGTAGCAGTAACTTTGAAGTAGTAACCTTTAATCACCTCATGGTCCAAAGGTTTATCAAGCTTAATCACACCTGTATCTTTATCCACCACAACCACCCCATCTTGGTTGTTTTCTCCGGTCTCTCCATTAACTAGAGCAAAGGTAGCATACAATGGGCCATGTCCGGGAGGAATATTGAGGTGTACAATGCCAATGACTGAACCTATGGGGGTGTCCTCTGGCATGCTAAATAAGTACTGATGTTGGCTGAAGGAAGGGATGAAGGCATCTGGAGACAGAACATGAATGTAGACAGATACTAGAGAATGTCGAACCGGGTTTCCTCCATCCACAGCTTTCACAAAAAAGGATAATACAGAGTTTCTCAAGTGGCTGAAGCTGCCTTTAGTCACCATCCAGCCATTGTCAGGGTCTATCTCCAAAATGTCTACCACAGGGACATGAGCCTCACTGTAAAGTGAATATGTCACTTTGGCATTAATGCCATCATCAGGATCATAAGCCTGGATCTGTGTAACCAAAAAACCTTTAGCCACATCAGATTTGACTGAAGCTCTGTATTCTGTGGCACGGAAGCGGGGAATGTTATCATTATCATCCAGCAGAGTAACTTGTACTGTACAGTAAGAGGCACGTCCACCTGAGTCCTGGGCTGCCAGTGTCAAAACAATGTCCTTATTTGATGGGTCTTCACGATCAAGCTTTTCTACAGTAGTGATCTGACCACTTGCATCAATGCTGAACTGGTCCTTGCCCACATCGTTAACAAAGAAATAAGTGATGTGGCCAAACACTCCAGGATCTGCATCAGATGCCTTCACCTGGAAATGATATAAAACAGATATAAGTATTTTATAATTACAGTAATGTGCTGTTGATGTTGTGTTTGAAAAAAAATACAGCTCAGGAAAAAAAATGGAGAAAACCTCTGGTACTCAAGAGGAAAAGCAACATCGAGTGTAAGTCATCAAGTAGTTTTACACAAGTACTGTACTTAAGTACACATTTGAGGTAGTTTATACTTAAATGATATACTACATTCCTTTTGACATCTACTCCACTACATCCCAGAGTTAAATATTGACCTTTTTTACTCCACTACACCTTTATAGGTGCAAGGACGTCTGACTTAAAGTACATTTTGTTAGTGATTCTGTACTTTTACTGAACCAACATTTTGAATTAATACATTCTACTTGCAATGGATTATTTCCACATGGTGGTATTTGTACTTTTACATAAGTAAAGGAATCTTACTACCACCTCTGCCAACAGCAATGTGACAGACTGCTTACCCCACCAAATATTGATTCATGAATTCTTTCTAAGTTCAAACATTAGTATTGTGTTTAAAAATTAATATGTTTCCATTACCCAGTCTGAAAACACTTTTTTTTCATTTCAGCCAGTTGTCAATTTGATTTTTTTTTTTTTTTTGAGTTTGGGAGGAATGTTATCTGTAGTTTCTTGGATGAACAAATAATTTACTCAAACAAGTAGAAATAGTAAAACCTGTTAATTCTTTCCAGAGCTGTATGTATTTGCCAAATAATTTACAGAGCACTCACCTGTATAACCTTGGTTCCCACAGCAGAATTCTCTTTTAACTCCGCCTCATACATATTCTGTTCAAACACTGGACTAAATAAGTTGGCCCCCAACACCTTCACATGAACCTGTGCGGTGCTGGTAAAGACTCCATCAGACACTGAAACATTAAGGCTATAGGTGGGCTCCATCCTCTGCTTACGGTGGCTGGACAATGTGATTATTCCTGTCTTCTTGTCCATCACAAAGTTCATCTTTTCATTCCCAGACAAAATGCTATATTCCAACTTGTCAAAATCTGAACTGTCAGCATCTGAGGCTTGGACACAGGTTACAAAGTGACCCCTGGGTGCTAACTCATTTACATACGCCTCATAGAGAAGCTGGTGGAAAACTGGAGGATTGTCATTCAAGTCATTTATCACAACTATGACTGATACTTCGCTGCTTAGTGGTGGGAAGCCATTATCCGTGGCCCTTACAATGAAGTTATACTGCTGGACGAGTTCATGGTCGAGCATGCGTGCTGTCAGGATCAGTCCACTGCTACTATCAATGTGAAAGTAATCTGTGCTGTTATGCACATCTGAAAAGATCTGGTAGCGGACAATATTGTTCTTCTCTGAGTCTTTATCAGTGGCAATCACCTGGAGTGCAGGAGTTCCAATCATGGCTGTTTCAGACAAAACTATTCGGTAGGACATCTTCTGGAATTTAGGTGGGTTGTCGTTCACATCTTGAACGACGACGTCTACGTCGACCTCAGCACGGGCTCCAGTCAGATAGTCTGTGGCTCTGATGGTCAGGTGGTAAGACGACGCTACTTCATAGTCCAAAGAGTGAATGATGCTAATGACGCCAGTATCAAAACCTATGTCAAACTGGAGAGACGGATCTCCATCGACTATCGTGTAGATGATGTTTTGGCCTTCAGGACTGGTAGCATTGATACCAAGAATCGGTGTGTGCACAGCCACATCCTCATTTACAGAAACAGTATAAAATGATTTGTCAAAGACAGGCATGGCTTTGTTGACGACAGTGATGGGGAACTCAACACTAGATGAGAGAGGTGGATATCCACCATCTCTTGCATAAATCACCATCTGATACTCCACGTTTGACAAGTCGGATTCAAACGCTCGCTTGAGGCTGAGACTGCCTGTTTGCCGGTTGATGTCAAAGTGACCATGGTCATCCTTTAAATAGTACGAGACCTCTCCATTAATTCCTTTGTCACCATCTACTGCCATGACTCTGAAAATGGGTGATCCTGGCTCAGCTTCTACTTGAACAGCAGCATAATAAGGAAGTCCAACAAACACAGGGGCATTATCATTTATGTCCTCCACTTGGACTCTCACCAGAACTCTAGCCACATGCAGACGATCATGCTCCCTTTTTGCTTCGACAACCAGTTCATAAAACTCTTGTTCTTCACGGTCGAAGGGTATGCCCGTTGTTTGGATTACACCAGAAGTTGGGCGAATTCTGAAGCGTGTACCCGCATTCAACAAAGTGTACTTCAACGGCTCATTAAGACGGTTTCCGACAGCATTGACCACAGCTACTTTTGTAATATTTGATACATTTTCTTGAATAGATGAAGAGTAAACATTGTGGGTGAAGCTGAGACCAGAATCCAGAGCTTCTCGCACAAGAATAGTCACCAGAGCAGTGCTGGAGAATTTCCCATCTGATACTTTGACGCTAAAGCGGAAACGTTCTTTGGAGAAGTTGTTGTTTTTGACTATGATGACCCCACTAGAAGGTTTGATGCCAAAATGCTCCAGGACTCCATCAGTCAGGGAATAGGTAAGCTCTGTAGGCACATCTCTGTCAGGGTCTACAGCTGAAACCTGCAGAGCTTCCACTCCCACATACGTAGGAAGCAGCAACACTGCTTCATAGGCACTCTGAGTGAAGCGAGGTGGTGAATCATTTGTATCAATAACTTGTATTGTGACCTCAGTCGGACTGTCTGCTGTCAGCTGTGGCCTGCCGTTGTCCCTTACATGAACATGGAAGTGGAAAGTAGCAATCGTCTCGTGGTCTAGATTTGCGATGGTTCTGATGGAGCCGGTTCCAGAGTCGACCGTGAAAAACATTTTTGCAGTGTCCTCGACAATCTGGTAGACCAAAACTGCATTCTGGTTGCGGTCAGCATCGGTGGCCTTGATCACTAGAGGTGAGTCATCTGAGTTCAAAACCACACTGTTGACTGGTGCAGCCTCGCTTATGCTCCCGCGATAGTGGAGTTGCTGGAACACTGGTGGGTTGTCATTTTCATCCACTACCTGGATTAACAGGGTAGCATTGGAGGCCATGCCAGCCATGTTGGTAGCCTGGACTATCAGGGTATAAGACGATGTGGCCTCATAGTCCAAAGGTCTTTGAGTTGTAATCACTCCACTGTACTGATTTATCTGGAAAACACGACCAGTGTTGCCCAGTTTAATATTGTATGTTAGGGTGGACTGGCTGACTGCATTGATGGTGGTGACGGAGGTCCCAACCACTGCATTCTCTGAGATCTCGGCCTGATACTCAGGCTGTGGAAACTTGGGGCCAGCATTGTCAGAAAGGGTGACAGCAATGCGCACTATGGTGGTGGTGGACAGAGGAGGAGAGCCGTTGTCAGTGACTCTGACAGTGAGAACATAATGGCCAATGCTGGACAAGTCTAAGTCACGTGCGACTGTGATGATACCCAAAACTGGCTCAATATGGAAAGCACTTCCAGTGTTCCCTGTTGGAAAGATAAAAAAAAAATAAAAAATAATGTAGTAGATATTTTAAGAGTAATTAATTTCATGGCACAAACTAAATTGCTTTGAATCTTGAATCAAAAAAATACCTTGTCATTTAGATGCAAGTTTTAATACCTAAGAGTAAATCTCATCAGTGTTAGTAAGTCCATAATGTTACATGGACACCTAATTCCCGACTGATTCCTACCACAATCAAATTTGCTCCATCAGAGCCTCATGATGAAGTGAAAATATTTTCTCACTTCTCATAATAAAATAAAAGATTTCTAAAGTTGTGTTCTATGCTGTTTCTTCAGCAAAGCATCTGTGTAAAATCAGGTTTACTGCACAGATTACTGACATCTGCAGCCACCAGCTGCAGTTACTGTAGTGAAATGATTTGAACTCATTTAACGTCTAACTTTGTTTAGTTTATTTCTTCAGCAGCAACAAAAACATATTACACAAATTCTGTAGGTTAAAGTGGAGTAACTGAACACTTGTAGTGCTGACAGACGCTAAAGACTGCCAGAGTGTTGAAACATAAAACTAAAGAACTTACTGACAACAACTTACACTGTATTAAACATCATTGTGGTAAATAATTTTCTATTTTTTATGACATGAATTGCTTTGAGTGTGTAAGAATGCAGAGAAACTGAAAAATAAAACAACAGTTTTGTACCATCATTTTAATGGAATTTTCTTTTTGTTATAAGGGATTTTATGTTATTGGTTATTAAGTATTGTTCAGAGATCAGTACTGAAGCCAAGATTACCCAGCCGCACCAAAGGGCATGGCTTTAGTTGTTTGACATGAATACCTGCTTCAATTGAGTAGTGGAGCTCTGCATTGGCGCCTTTGTCTTTATCCAGGGCAGTGACCTGGACCACGGCTGATCCCACTGCTGCTGACTCATACACTGAGCCTTCATACAAAGCACTGGTAAAGATGGGGACGTGGTCATTTATATCTTCAACTTCTACCAGCACACGAGCCAGGTTCTTTCTGTATGGAAACTCTTGGTCCTTCACCTGTAGAGGGAAAATGCATTTTTTTTAACAAAGAGAAGTGTTCAACACACAGTCACTGTAGTCATGCTTATGAAACATAAGAAAATAGACTTGAAACCTGAAAATGATTAGGAGTCTGAAAATCTCTTCTTCTGAATGTTAAATTTATATATTTTTTCTAGTTTTTCGAGTGATTCTATTTATTTGTTCTACAAAATATGAAATGAAAATCAAACCATTTCATCCCTTTTTGACCATGAAAAAGAAAAACGCCTTGTATTTCTATTCTGATATTTGTATTTTAAGTCAAAATCAAATAACCACTTGTCTTTTCGTTTTTTAAGACTCATTTCTAAAAAGAAAATGCAATGACCAAAACATACATGGCATACACGGCATTAAAGTAAAATCTAAATACAGTTAGACTTTGTTGTTGAGGTGGAGGTACAAATTTAAACCCTGGACCAGTGTGTCTTACCATGACAGTGAGGATATGCTGGGCACAGGCCTCATGGTCCAGCCTCTGGGTGGTGTAGATGGTGCCCAGGGCCGGGTGGATGCGGAACAGACGCATGCTGCCGGGGTCAATAGAGCTCTGCAGGGAATAGGTCAGCCGGTGATGCTCATCCCGGTCTGATGCCAGGACCTGGACCACCTCCGTGTCTGGAGGTGTGTCCTCAGCAATGGTGATGTCGTATGTTGGCTGGGAGAAGATGGGAGCGTTATCGTTGTTGTCCATGACAGTGATGTGAACCTGGACCATGAGAAGAATACAGAGAAGCAAGATAATGTCAGCTTTAACATTTTGCACCTGCTGAGCAGAGTAGCTCATATTTCACATATTTGCAAAGAGAGATTCAGTTTATTATTCAGCCATTTTTTAGACTTGATTATTCCAGTCAGTTTTCAGCAGCTTTTTGTTTTTTTAGATTTATCTCTATAAGACGGTTTGTCTGTTTCCTCATTACATTTAAAAATGTGATACATCAGGAACAGCTTGAAATAGTGTCTTAAAATTTGTCACTAAAACTCAAGGATGAACTGAAAAGATTCTGATGGCCAAAGGTCAAGGTCTGTCCAGTTTTACGAATGTGATATCTCAGGAACAACTTGAGGGAATGACTTCAAATTTGGCACAGTCACTCACTTGGACTCAAACATGATCAAACATGACGTTTTGGGCCATAACTCAAGAAATGATATGGCAATTATGAAGGAAATTTCATGAAAATGCACCTTTTGGTTGCTACTAATTGGCATATGACGTTGACGACAGTGAAACACTGCAATGGACAATAACTAATTACTGATTCAATTTTTGCACATGTGAGCCCATTCACAGCCTACTCCCCCCATCTTAATAACTGAACTCTTTTGAATGTGAAATGTCAGTCCCTATCTACTTTTTATAGTTTTACCCTATAAAGTGTGCTCTTTTTCTGTTTTTTTCTTTTATTTTGACTTAACCAAGGTTTAAATAATGACCCTGCGTGCCAGCGAAGCAGGGTATTGTTGTTGCTCATGTCTGTGTGTCTGTGTGTAACAGACATATTGAGTATCCATGTGCCGGGCTTGTATCCCTTCTCTGATCTGTTGCTCTTCATTTGGAATTTTGTTATTGCTTTTATTTTTATTATTATTGCTTAATTTGTTTTTGTAAATGTAAGACCCCTTTTTAAGATAATTTGTCTGTCTCGACTGTTAAAGTGTGCCAAATGAACGCTTTACATGTAAAAAGGTACGTCAGTTTCAGCCTTTAAAGTGTCCTCTTGTTCTGTTGTTTTCTATGCTAAATAAAGGTGCGATTGGGAAAAACGTCAGTCTTTTACTTCGAATTATAGAAAAATTGTTATCTGTTTTTTGTGTCTGTTTTCACCTAATCAGAAAAAAGCAATTCATTATTTGAAGTTGCTGAAGTCTGGCCAAGATAGGGCCGCTTCAAATACAGTCCGAAAAACAGCCAGGGTGAGATATAAATCAGCAAGAGATTCCTCTAGTCCGCACATATACTGCACAATTACAGTATTAATAACTCATCGACTATATTTTTCCTAAACATCAAATATTCTCAAATGTAGAGTAACGTAAGTAAGTTTCAATTCGGCAACTCGGCATCACCCTCATTTGGAGTTCAACTTAGTCATGCAAATTTGTAACGTTTAAAATGATAGAGCGTCTTAATAACACCGTTCCTGTGCCCGTGTATGATCTTTAGTCTTGTAGGAATTATGTAATGCAGCATATGCTGAGTAATTAGAGACCCGACTGAAAGTATGTCAGTGTGCAGACTGCGGTGAAGCCACGCAGTGTGTTTGTGGTTGGCGTGCGTCATGACTCATGGAAAGTTCCTGAGTCACAGATGACGGGGTGATGAGGCTCAGCGTGACTCAGGAAAACACAGCTGAGACAGACAGGTAGACAGAACCGACAGGAAATGACAGGCGGGTTATCTGATCCCGTGGGAGAGTGGGCTGCAGCAGTAACGAGTAGGACTCAACAGAGAAAATCAATAACACAGGAAGAAATGTTTGGTGTTTAAAATGTACAAAATCAGCCACTAATTATGACAGCACATTGTGTATGCATTAAGTGAGGGTTTTCTTGTTAGAATTCAGCAGTGAAGCATGAAAAGGAAATTTTACAATAACCCTGGCATAAAGAATCCTCGCTCAGATATTGATTCTGATTCTCTGAACTTGCATAATGATTCACATGTTCTTGTAAACCAGCATTTCCTAAAACGTCATTATTTTTATCCCACAGTTAGTGGACAACACATGACAACGCATTATACAAATGTGTCTTAGCAGTACTGCAGTAATTGCTTTTAGTTCAATACTGTACTTAATTTGAGATACTTTATCCTTCTACTCCAATACATCTCAGAGACATACATTGTAGTTTTTACTCCACTCCATGTATCTGACAGCTTTAGTTTTTTAGTTTTAAGTTCTTGGAACTTGAAGTTTCTGCTTCCTGCACCTTAAAGCTTACATTGTATAAAACTAAAAACTAAGATATGAAGACCCAAACTGCATTAGTATTATTTGTTATAGCACTTTTCTACCTATGTTGTAATTATTATACTTTATTATACTATTATTATACATTTTTCTAGGACAGTTGTTCCCAGACTTTTTTTGCTCAAGACTCCATAGAGAAATGTGGCATCTCCCAAACTTAAAAATTAATGAAGAACTACCATAACATCTCCATTGTGTTTTTTACTGAAAATGAATCCACATATCAGAGCATTTTATGTCTCTTTAATTATAAAAGGTATGATGTATGAGAATGAAGACTGAACTTATTTTGTTCATACTGATTTAATGCTGTGAAAGACGGCGTACGCACAACATTGAACTAACGAAACAAACAAAAATGAACAAAATAAACAAGAAACTGAACAAAATGATCAAGAAAATTAACAAAATAATAAATAATATGGACAAAACTACACATAATAATACACAAGTGCGACCCAATAAAAAAGGTTCCACGACCCAATATTTTCAACTACTTATCCTAAAAGTCAAGTTGCTGTTCTTAGGTTACATTTTGACTCATGCATTAAAAATTCACCAGAATACAGTAAATTAAGTGTCTGATACCAACTTTCCTGTGAATAAAAGTTTTCAAAATACAACTGTACAGCTATGAAATAACTCCGCTGTATTTCTCGCCCATGTCTGGACCTTGGTTCAAATTCTGCCCTGGCTGAGGCCCTTTTTTTCTCATGAGGACAGCTATACTATGGAGTTTGGTGGGACAAACCCAGTATAATTCATGAAGTATAATTTGAGCTTCATATATAACCTGCAGAGCAGAAAGGCGGTGCCGTGGTTAGCGCTGCTGCGTCACAGTGAGCAGGTCCTGGGTTTGAACCCAGAGGCGCCGTCCGGGACTGTTCTGTGTGGAGTTTGCAGGTTCCGTGTCTGCATGGGTTCTCTCCACACCTTAATAGGTTAATATGTCATTCTGAATTGCCTCCAGGTGTGAATGTAAGAGTGAATGATCGTCTCTGTCTAAACTAGTGACCTGTCCAGGGTGCACCCCGCCTTCGCCCAGTGTCAGCTGGGATAGGCTCCAGCCCCCCGCGGCCCTGTAAAGAATAAAGCCTTGTAGAAACCCACAAAAACACAGGTGGAACATTCAAAGCCCTACGAGTGAGCAAGAAAAAAAAAAAAAAAACCCACCAAGGCCTAGATTCAAACTCTGGACGGTCTTGCTGTGCGTTGACAGCGCTAACCACTGAGCCACTGTGCTCACTGTACCCCTGCCAAAACCATCTGAACTCTGTGTGGATTACAAAGTACAAAATAGCAGCAGGAGCCGGAGCGGGACTCACTGAGGGAGAAAAGTGACAGTGTGTGCTGTACACACATAGAGAAGAAGGAGCCTGAGATTTGTACTGATTTCTATCCAGAGAAAACATAAAGAGAAGTGGAGGGAAACGGAGGCAGGAGTTGAGTGCTGCCAGGCGGTAAGTCTAAATTTAAACCCTGCTGCAGCAGTCGGCCTTCTGTTGCTCAACTGTGGAGACATTCCCTGGCGGCATGACGCCATGCTGGTTCTCCATCTGGGAGCCTTTCTCCCGTCTTACAGGTGTGTGTGAATGTGTCTCTGTATGTGTGATGAATAGAAAGTACATGTGGGATACTCCAGGAGAAAAAAAAAACAATCAAAACAATGGAGGGAGGTGTTAACAGGCTCTACTGAATGAAGGGCAAAATAACACCCTTTAGTTGAGACTGTAGTACTTCAGAATAAAAAATAAGATTTAGAAATAAAATCCATCAACCCTCTGATGCACAACATGGGTCATACGTGACCACAACAATGTCCTGAACAGTCGCCGTCTTTCCATAGAACATCAAGGGAATTTAAAGCTAACTTTTGAAAAGTCACATAAAAGAATATACTAATTATTTGCATTCCATAAACGGGTTTGAAGCCAATAAATTAGGATGTGTAATGTTGTCCAAAGGTAGTTCTATACTGTAGTCTACGTCGCACATGACTGTAATAAGCAAAGTAGAAGAAGTAGAGCCTTTGGTTACTGTTTTCCATCTAAAATGGCTGTTTTGTTATTTTCAAGGAATAGCTTGTTCTCTACTTCAGTCCACACCACCTGTTGTACTACCTTTCTAGTCTGGCATAGACAGATCTATCTCCACACTTTGTTAGCGCTGTGCCAGTGCTGGAGATAGGTCTGGCACTATCCACTATCATCCTGGAACAGGGTTGTTTTTCTGGACTAACAGGAGGCAGACATTTTGCCTTGTAAAACCCCTGCATCGATCGGTTAATTTGTCTGTCAGTTTGAATCTAAAACAATGTATTAAAACACGTCAGTGACACAACAACAAAGGCTGCAGAATGGCTCTTTTTGTCGGTGAACTCTAGTGGGTGTAAGAGCATTCAGGGCTTCAGTTCCTCGTGGGAAAGGACTGAATGACAGCAAGAAAAAGAGGAGGAAATAGTATCACTTTAAAAGCCAAAGTTTGGGCAAACACCACGTCCATGTCAGAGCGATGAGTGTGGATACAATGAGCGCCGTCAACTATATCTAAGGTGCTGGTAAAGGTGTTGTAAACAGCCGGTACCTGTGCGTATGCAGTGTTGGTCCCGTCCGTGGCCTGAACCGTCAGGTTGTAGAAGGAGCGCTGCTCGGCGTCCAGAGGCTTGGCGATGATGATGGTGCCCACAGCCTTCTCCACATCGAACACACTGTCGCTGTTCCCACCTGCTCCACAGACGGAGGGGGCACAGAGTGTCAGTCTTTCAGATAGTATATACCCTAAACTCACACTTAAGATGAGAATGTGAATGTAAACACACACACAAACCAGGTTTTTATGGACCAGTTTTTGTCAGTCATGTGCAATTGCAGCTAAAATGTCTTGTTTTTTTATTTTATTTTGTGCATTAACATGAAGAAATCTACAGTTGTGTAGAGCTGCGGCAAATAAATGATGAAGTAATTGAAATATTTAACAATCTCTAATTTGATAATGGATTAATGCTTTCAGTGATGTCAAATTTTCTGCCTGGTTTTTCTCATTCAGAGAGCTAGTGAAACATCAAAAAACTCTCTAAGGACATCTCTGACTCACTGAAGGAGATAAGTAGGAGCTTTTCACTGTTTTTACCTTTCATCGAGTAAACCATTAATCAAGAAAATAATGAGCAGATTAATCGATAATGAAAATAATTGTTTGGTGCAGCCTTCCATTGGTGCATTTCTCTATGATGTCAGTGAAACGAGCTGCCGTGGGGTGTTGAGATAAACTGAATGGCACATGACTGGAGATCAATGCCGCAGACACACACTCCACACTGCTTTGTGTTGGTAGGGAGTGTGTGATGGTGTAGAGGAAGGAGGAGGGGATTGCTGCTGACAAGGAGCTCCACACAAACACACACACACACATTCAGACACTCCAGAAAACCAGTAGTCAAAAACCCAAGATCACAGTGACACAATGAAGCACGAGCACGAGCCATGCAAGCGTTGCTGACGGAACAAAACCTCTCTCTGCGTGTGTGTATGCGTGAGTAGATTTATTAGATACCGTGCATAATGCAGACTCATCATACTGTATGTGTACAACGTTATTTTAACCTTAACATTACACATTTATCCCAGCACCCAGTAGCACCCCAGAGACCAGAATATTCTCCCTAATGAGTGTGATTAGTTTTTGGAAATTAACTGTGAACTTTGCTGAGTTTGAAAAAACAAAGAAAGAAACAAACAAATAGGACGGAAGGAAATGCTGCATCTTCAAACTTTATGTGGTGAGACTTACCTTTCTCTGTGAGGCTTTGCGGTTAGTGAACATCAGCAAAATGTTTATTTTATATGTCCTACATTTCATGTAACGAGTGTAACTGTGAGTCCATGAGCTGAGACTGATTTAGCTGCAGATCTATGTTTCTGGTCAGAAGTCTGCCTCCCTCTCTCTCTCTCTCTGTCTCTCTCTCTCATGGCTGCTTGCTGAGGAGCTACATAACCCATCATTTTGCAGTAAATGTGGTCAAAAGGCTGGCAAAATCTTTAACCAAACACCCATTTGCTAAAATTAAGCAAACTTTTTTGTGTTCTTGCAGAAAATGTCAGAAGTGTGCTAGCTAACCCTGGGCTGACAATGGAGTGAATATAAACACTGAGTTGACATTGAGGTGGTGCCGACATACAAATATCGCGGTGTGCATCTGGACAACAAGATGGACTGGTCCCAGAACACAGATGCACCTATCGAAAGGGACAGAGTCGACTCTTTTTCCTAAAGGGGTCCTTTGACGTTCACCTCAGTGTGCAACTGCTTCACTTGAACATTTTTAACTCTGTGTGTTTGCAACTCTGTACCTCAACACTAAGCAATTTTCTATTAGTAAAATAAAAGTTTTCCGACTACAAGGGGGTAAAATCACCATGGAAATAAGAGGAAGGTGACAAGACTGATATGTTTAGCTTAAGCAGGAAGGGAATGAGGGAAACCTTGAGGGAGGGAAACCTTGATTTCCAATTCTTACTGCCTTACACCACTGAGCTCAGACCTCAGTCAGCCAAGACTTATGAAACGTGCTTCTCAGTCCTCTTGTTTGTGTGCGTTCAGACCCATTTTTGAGACGCTTCCGACCCAGCTTCCATCCAGCTCTGTCACATTTTGGCTCGCGTCTTCCTTTGCACCAACCGCATCGAAGAAGCTCTACTGGAATCAGTGTAGAAACACTCCTCACTTCTAAATTCTCTGCCAGCGCTAGAAGACAAGTGACTGAAGACATCGATCACTGGATCAATGGGTTAGTCAATCTGTACTGCTGTCTATTCAATGTCTGGACAAAATGGATAATACAGAGCGCTGGTGTACACTTCAATGTGCACTGTCATCTGTGAAACATACATTTGACTGATTTTTCCCTCTACAAGTTAATGAAAGAAATGAAAAGTTGGTCTTGACCTTTTCCATCTGAAATGGCTTGTCAGACTTCAGAAGTACATGCTTTGTTAGCAAGAGGAGACATTTTTCCTCTGAACATGACGTGTTTTCATTTAAAGAACTGCAAAGACCCAGAAAGGTAAACTTGACTGAAAAGCGAAAACGCCACAGAGCAGTAAAGATTTGTATGTATCTTTTGAACTTTCTCAATCTCTTTATCACCTCACAGATTCATCTTTTCAGTTTCTTGATGGGCCTGATAACAGCATCTAAATCCATATGAAGTGGTTAAAATGAACTCACCAACAAACCCATAATGGAAAAAATTTCACTGAAAGTTTTTAAAGGCAGGACATTTTATTTATGTAATGGCCAATTTGTAATTGTTGTTTTAGCACTTTCATTTAAGAAACCGAGTACTTCTTGGACTACACAAGGCAGAAATAATTCTGTCCTGTAAATAAGCGGCTCTTTTCTCTTTTAAAATCTCCAGTCCAAACAATCACTCATCTATTTACATTTGCTACAGCTGGCAAATGGAGTAATAAAATGAAATATAGACAAGTATTTGGTCTAGAAAATGTAAATTATCATTGGTGTAATCCCATAAACAAAAGCCCATCTGGCAGACATTCACATGTTGGGCTCTTTAAAATGAAACCTTACATAAATAATAATATCAGACAGCCTGAGCTTTACACCAGATGGTCAAACTGTGGAGAGTAGAAATTTTCGTTTGTTGGGTTAGTTACTGCTGACTAAAAAAACGTCCTGGGGGCACAGGCTGCTGACAAGTGCTGTCTAGTGTTGGGCTTTCCTTTCGAATTGATGGAGCCAGATGCATAAAACAGATTCATGTCATGTGGACACACAAAGGCAGAAATGGTTGTTGGGTTGTGTTTTACAAACCTCAGTTGTTGTGGAATTGTACACACATGCACATGCCTGTTTTCTGCTCCCACCGTTTATATCAACACTCACTTAAAGCTGCAGTGCTTGATAGTTTTTTGGTGTCATTGGGCAAAAATTCCATAATGACTTTTCAGCATATTGTAATTCAAGCAGTCTGAGAGGACACAATAATTCTACTCCCTTCTCTGGACTCTGGGCTGTTGAATATCTAACCTATGACAGGTGGTTTTGGCTGCTCACAGCTGTTTTCAGACAGGTACGAGGCTTAAATACGTAATTGACAGCTGTAATTATCGATCACTCGGATGTGACTGCTCGACTCCGTGGCTCCACACAGAAACTTGTTTCAGCTTTATTTATATTTAGTCTTTTGATTTGGACAGAGAGGAGAGAGCTGCAGAAGGAAGCAATTTCTCCCCAAAAACTATTTTGCAAAGGCAGTGTCACAGTGTCCTGTGCTCAGTGAGTGTGATTAACTTAAAAAACACAGGTTAGCCAAATAACCCAGAGAGTTTTCCCCCTATTCCAGAATGAAGTGGACTGACCCATCAAGTGTTGAGATAGATCAGGCTATGCAAGACTCACTGTATACGATTTAGTGCCATCTAGTGGTGAAGTTGCAGATTGCAACCAATTTATCTCATCCTCCCCTACAGCTGACCTTAAAAATGCAACAAAAAAAGTGAAAAATGCACATTTAAAATCCTCTCTAGAGTAATTATTTGTTTTGTCCATTCAGTGTTTTTTGGTGAAAGGGATAATACCACCTGCTATAAAACAGAAGAAACAAGAAGAAGCCAGTTTGGAGCTACTGTAGACACACAATAGTGGAACAAACGATAGGTAATGAAAACACAACCATTCTGTTTTTTCAGGTCATCATACACTAAAACACTGAAAACATAATTATGAATATTGCACACTGAAACTTTACGTGAGTGGTGCTGGCTCCCTGATGTTCAGGATGAAAGAAAAATTGCACAGTTGGTCAAACGAAGTTTAATTCCAGTAGAGATGCATTCCTTCCCTTTTATTGAATCACTAAGCAAATATGAATGCAGTTGATCTACCAGCAAACTACTGTACAATGTAGTTTAAATGAGTAGTTTAATTAGTGTAATTACTTTAATCACTACTCCCCAACACTGCACCAGGACTTATTCTTAAGCAAAAAACAAGTGCATCCTCACAGATTGTGAGGTTTTAACTGGAGAAGTAGAGAAAAGAACTGGTCTTTTATTTATTCAACTCCACTGATGTAACACTATTCGTAAGCTGTTTTCTAAACATTATGCAGTTGTCTGTGTGCGCCAGAATTTCAGATGATCAAATGATTTCCGAAAAAGATGCTAAACCATACTGTGATCACAGACAGTCTCAAACAGCTACGTCTGCCATCCAACCTAATCATTCGCATTTAGGACATGTGGAAGAGGAGGGCTTGGCAAGAATCCTACTGAGGCTGGAAAAAGCTTGCTGATGCCAAATTAAAGAGAGCACATCCAACATTGAAAAACCCTACGCTGTGTTCTACTAATACTACTTTCCACTGCCTTCCTGAAGCTCTTCGAGTCTCTGCTCACTGGCTTAGCCGAGCTGTTGCCTTGACACACAAAAAAAAGCCAGAGTGAAGTCTCACCTCGTTCTGTGTTTTCGACATTAGTGATCGGAAATAGAGAAACAGAGCGTGATCACAGTTAACCTTCTCCTGGACAGGCTCCTGCTGTTTCTTCCATGTGCTGGGCCAGAAATAGAAGTGTCTCACATTTGTCTGAATGAGTCATAGACATTGCACTATTTTTGTTTTGAATGATGCTCTCCTGACATGTGTGAAAAAGCAAAGCCATGGCAAAAGAAATAAACCAATCCTTTTCTTACCTATTAAAAGAAACAATGCAGCAACGTTAAAGTACAAGCATTGTACAAATGTGCTAATAATAGACCATTATTAAGCATTTTATCATTGTATCGGGCCTGTGGAGCTTATTATAGTTTATTATAATGTGAGATAGATGTGTATGGATATAGGTTAAATATATGATTGTGTGGGTTTAGAGGATGTGGTGTGTTTATATGAATACATTCTGTGGTCGTTATATCATGTTTGTATTTGAGGGTGTGTGCTGTAATGATGTATGTTGCACATTTAGTGCAGTTTGTAATGTCATATGTAATCGAAATTCAATTACAAAATAAATGTCATTGTAATCCATTACACTTACTGAGAAAAAAAAATACAGAATCAAATCTAAATTAAATTTTATGTTAAAAAGGGGCTACATGTGAATATATTATTTTCAGTAAAATCTAACATTCATTCTATTGCTTGCATCTTTTGGCAGATTTCCAGACAAAGCGGGGCTACGATTAGATCCTCATCAATCCCCCTAAATTTTACACAGTGCACCTTCAAGATCTTTTTTTGTTCATTGCTTGATTGGAAATTTATGCAAAGGTTTTAAATTACCATATATGATCAGTACCTTTTATTTGTTAAGTACATAATTCAAAATGTAATAAAGAAAGAGCCTTTTATGTGGTCATTTTAAAAAAATTCATGGAATTTGCAGAAAAAATGTGGTAGATTGTGATATGTATTGTTATCTGGATGTGAAAAGACTGATATCAGAGTATGGTATTTTGGTCATATTACACAACTCTCTGTGATTGTTTAGGGCTGGGCTTTGTAAAGTACAGGTGCTAGATGTTCAGGACTGGCCGCTGGGTTTAAAGTACGGTTCACCGGGTGCTGGGTGTTTGGTGCTCCTGCTGGAGGCTGGGTGCAACAGCACAGCTAAGTGCAGCTATTAGTTTAACTAATGGGCTGGAGGAGGTAGTAGGTGTGTGTGTGTATGTGTGAACTGCTGTCTGAAAAGTGCAACATGAAGGCATGCATTAATCCCATAAGGAATGTGTGTCCAGGTGCTGCTAACAGCAGGTCATTAGAGGGAGCTGTCACTGCAGTAACCCCGGGGTTGTTGCCAGGGAAGCAGCTAAAAAGGCTGGGACACCTTTTCACCAAACCCCATTCCTTTCAATTAACCTTGGCTGCATTGTAGTCCATTAATGTGAAACACACACACACACTGAGACAGCACAAACACTAATACTAACACATACACAAACACAAACACATACACGCACACACATCTGCTCAGGCCGAGCTTCTGTGCAGTTCATTCCCCTCAGCCGACCACCTCAAACCAACCAATCACAGGGAGACGTGAGCAGCACCGATGAGAAGCACAAGGGAAGGTGGACGATGAGCGTCAACGAAAAGAACGAGGAAAAGTAACCGAAAGGGGAAGAAAAAAAAGGGAAGGCAGTGGAGAGAGGACAGCGGAGAGCGGTAGTGGAAGTTGGAAGCGAGATACCTTCTGAGGAACAGTTCCTGCCACAAGCGCTCTGCAGAATATAGAACATCTCACGGAAAGACCTAGGACCTTCCAGGCACGAAGCGTTGAGGAGAGAGAGGAGAGAGAAGGTGAGGCAGAGAGGAAAGACAGGCCCGAGGGAGGAAGACAGGAGGAAGAGGAAGATGAGGAGAGGAGATGAGCAGACAGGACGGAGACAGCAACTGCTTCTGTCTGACAGAGCTTTACTCCCATCATTTGTGCACGGGCGTCAACTCGCCCACAATTCTCTACTTTTTCCAGCACTTGTCACAGAGTTTCATGAAAAAATGTCACGTGAAATCTTATATTCAGTTCATGGGACCTTGCAAAATCCCAAAATCCTAAAGTCAACAAAGTATAAATACCTACCTATGAAATAAAACCACTGAATGTAATATTAAATTACCAAAAAATAGCTACTTTCAAAAAGTTAATAAATGATGAAGAAGTAATGTAACATCCTCAAAGTTTTAGATATCTGCGATGAATATTAACACTTTCCCATGAAAAAAGTTTCAAGGAAAGTCAAATAATCCTTCATGGAAAAACATTCAGCTCTGTAGTCAATTTTTCATGTAGCACCAGAAAACGTCTAGATCTGATAGAACTATATTAATGCTCCACAGAATTGACATTTGATCACAAGAAAGTCAAAACTACAAGACATAAGGTGCTTTTCCATCCAATTTTTTTCACATTTTAATGCTGAGTAGAAACCTGAGTGGAAATGTCAAAACTTAAAAAAAAAACAACAAAAAAAAAACCCCTCAGTATTGGATAAAAGTTTACTTGGTGGAAAAAGTGTA
Source organism: Coranthus polyacanthus (assembly GCA_037367275.1). Lineage (NCBI taxonomy): Eukaryota > Metazoa > Chordata > Actinopteri > Kurtiformes > Apogonidae > Coranthus > Coranthus polyacanthus. Next base: position 4,770,451 of record JAPQRN010000006.1, on the reverse strand, counting down.
AAAGTTTACTGAATTAATACAAGGAAAAGTAATATTTTCTTTTGCTGTGTTTTGAAAATGTGGTTAAAATGTGTAAAATATTTGGATGGAAATTCGCCAATAGCTGTAGATTTCACCCAATAAAAACATGAAAAGCAGAAAAACTGCTAAAGGTTTACACATAGACACAACAATGTGTCCAATCTGGAACCTGAATTTTGTGCGTAAAGATAAGTAGTCATTTACACCATAAATGAACACAGTTAAGGTGCATGAAGACTCACCAGAATTCAGGAAATTAAGTGTTTGATGTTTCAAATTTCCTGGGATGGAACCTCATGTACAAATGAAACCTTGAGTGGAGATATTAAGTTTTAGAAATACATTTTTTTGGGGGTATTTACCTTTGCTAATCTGATTTCAGCAAAAGCTCTTCCCATGAATACGTGTTGCAAATGATCCTCAGGTCTTCTTGGATGTTCAGTACAAATTTCAACCCACTCCAGTGAAAAATAAGTCGTTGGTGAGGCTTAAAATACACATATTAATAATGATGAAAATTAGCTTTGAGGAATAAACTGCAAAAATTCATTATAGTTTAAAATGGATTTGAAATAGAGCTGTTGGATTTTGCAAGGTCCCATGAACTTAAAAGAAGTTTTCACACAAGTTTTTCAAGAAAGTCCACGACAAGAACTGGGAGGTCTGGGTGAATCGGGATCGAAAGACCCATGGATGGACAACATGTTGCTTAAAAGACATGAATGTCTTTGCATCAATTGTATTCATTTAGATTTCCATCCACATGGTCTGTCTGATATTGTTTAAAAAGCCTTTAATCAAACCATTTGATTGGTAAACTTTGAACTTGATGAACTTGATGCTTTGTTCATTCTTTCACTCTACGTTATTTTTGGAATTTTACAGTCGCACATTCATTATATTCATATTGTTTTCACAGTATGGTAAAAACATGTGCATAATACTACCGTATCACTTTCATCTGGTTTCTAACACATTTTATTTATGCAGCTTGATCAAACACACTGTACACAACAAGGTTTTATCTTTGTCTTTTGAATGATTACTATTTTATGCAGTAACAGCACCTTTAATGATTCAATAATAAAACAGTTTTCAACAATCTAAACTAAAGACTTTTGAAATTTTTCATGAAAAAAAACAAAACAAGAAAAAGATTATTAAGGAAAATCCCAGAACTACTTGCATGTGTTTTCTTTCCCTGACTTCTCAGACCACTCTAATGCCTTTGTACCTAAAGTTTGAAATTTGAGCGTCTTCTTGCACACTGGTACAGCGGGATTCTAGTTAAAAAAAAAATATAATAAAATATCAAGCTTCAACAGAGCACTATATGTGCTGCTCTTGAGTCCGATGTTGTTGAACTTGGACTTACCCACATTAGAAGAAAGTAACGTTAAATGAAACAGTTCTAACTTTATCATTTCAGATTTAAAAGTGAGACTGAAGTTAATGCAACTTTGTTAACTTCATGATGGTTAAGACCTGTCAAATCATGTATATGAAGCCATTTAAAGCTCTGCAATTCAGCTTATTTGAGTTTTTAAGACATTTAAGGACCCACGGAAACAAAGTTACGGAAGCCTATTTCTAACACTGTGATGGAAAAACACACATCAAAATAATTAGTTAGTATGTCATAATGATGACTTTTTCTCTCGAAATACTGAGAAACTTTCCCAAAATAAAGAGTTAGTATCTCAAAATAATGATAGCATCTCAAAAGTTCCCCCTGGGGATTAATACAGTTTTCCTGATTCTGAATTTTCAACTTAGAATCTCAAAATAATTACGATTGTCATTATTTTGAACAAATGTCTCATTTGAATAACACTGTCATGTGCAGTAATTACTCTGTCAACATCAATATCATTACTTCAGATGATTTTTATTGGTCAATATCTCTTCTTAATGTACAATTGTTAAAGGTTCTCTATTTGCATTATCTCTTATTTGATCTGTTTTTTCTTCTGTGTTTTTATTCTTATGTGCAGTTTTTTATTCTTACACTGTTGTAAACTGTCTTCACAAGCAACATATGGAACAAGAACCTCAAATATTATCTTATCCTGAGGTACTAGGCCAAAATCTTCATTTACAGGATGTGTTTTTTTCCCAACACTGTGGCAGAAATGGGACTCCATACAAATAGACAAACCATGTAAATACACTAAAAAGATCCCGAATGTGGACTTTAGAAAGAAATGTGTAGAGAGTGAGAGAGGGACAGAGATATGTGGAGAAAGAGAAAAGGTGTGGACAGAGCTATGGAGAGCCAGAAGCACGAGTCAGAAGGTATCTCCAGCTGGATACACACTGACTGTCACCGCTCAGTGACAGCAAAAGGAAAGATGGATGGTGCATTGTGGGGACCGCAGTCCTTCCTGGGTGCTGTTGTCCATCTATTGGAGCCCACAGTGCATGCATCAAAGCTGGGAAAATGTCAGCATACATATATAGCACTGAACTGCATTAAAAAAAAACTATTAGAATTAGAATCAAAAGCACTGATTATTAGAATTATTAAATCACTTTTAGCACATCTGAATCATCACCATTATAAAGCGTTAAAATGGAGCTTAGTGCACTGGGCATGGCATAATCTGGTTAAGCCTTTCAAGTGGGTGAAAGTGAACTTTGACGGATCAAAGGGATTTAAGTGTGCCATGTAGGGCATTTCCCACTTACAGAAGGAATGTCACACTGGCTTTAAAATCTGTCAGAATGTTCTTTATTGAGAGTGAGCCAGCGCCTCCTCGAAGCAGAAGGAACTGAACTAATCACTCATGAATATTGGTTATAAATAACACTAAAGCTCTTAAAGGGATAGTCCTGTGTAAACATTTCAGGAAAACACAAGTACAACCCCAAATTAGACAGAGTTAAGGTGGTACGGAAAATGCATATACAAACAGAAAGCAGTGATTTCTAAATGTACTTTGACTTTCATTACAGACGGTATGAAGACAAGTTATTTAATGTTTTATCTGTCATTTTATTTGGTTTCATAATGAACCAAAATCCACATTCCCACTGACGAGACCTTTTCTGATGCTGCTTTTGTACCAAGTCATGATTACAATCACCTGTTCACATCACCTGTTTCAAATCACATCACTATTAGAAGTTTTTTCTTTAGCTCATTACTAATCCTAAATTGCTCCATTCCAACTTTTTTGGAATGTGTTGCAGAGTGAATGGCAGGAATGAAGCCAACCAGACAAAACATTAAAGTTCACCTTCAAACATAATAAAAATACTGACTGAATAATAACCTGAGTTTAATATAGTTTTCCACAACATTTAATGACATGGCATAAAAACACTGTTAAATTGACAACTTCTCCTCCACCCTCACTGGAAAATCTGAAATCTCTAAAGTATTATTTCTAAAGTTTATGTGCAGAGTATCAGATGTTTCCAGCTTCCCTAAAAGTCCATATACAATCTTTGTGCACTGATAGCGTCTGATTTCCATATCACTCCAGTAAAAGTTATATAGTATTTCACGAATCCTGCTCTTTAAACTTTCAGGCTCGAGCAGATACATGTAAGAAAACATCTGCACAGACATCATTCTCCACAGTGAAAGTCAAAGTTTACAGTGGAGAACATTGAGAAATGTCTTGTCTTTCTACTGTCTGCAATGAAAAACAAGTAAAAACACATTTTGCAATTTTTTGTACTATCCCAACTTTTCTGATTCAGGGGATGTAAACTCTATATATAATCTCTACAAATAAATGCCTCACTTTCTTTTAAACTCCTACTGGTCATACAGACCTGGCAGCTGAAGAAGCTGTCGCCATGGTGACGGGGATGGGCAGAGCGTAACAGATCATGCAGCGAGGCCACAGTACCTGAGCTGCACCTCATACACAAACACACACAAACATACACACACACACACACACTGACGCTGTCAGCCCGACACACATCATGCACCGAGCCTTCACGCTACACACAAAGCCCTCAACTGGCTGACAGAGGTCCGCCACCGTCACCTGGAGGATGGGAGATTTTACCTGTGATGTCAAACCACAAGGGGGGTGAGCTCTGCTGCAGGGAGACCACACCCACGATCTCAGCCACCTTGTCGTTCTCCATGACGGTGAAATTGTAGAAGGCTTCGTCAAACAGCAGCGGGAAAGCCAAGGGAGGGGGTCGGCGGATCCATTCAATGTGGAGACGAGCTGTGGAAGACTTCTGAGGGCGACCGTTGTCTGTTGCTTTGATCTGAGGACAGAAACACACAAAGCAAACTGTAAAGTACAGAAGCAATAATACAGCTAAAAACCTTCAGGGAGAAACTTTCCTATTCAAGACTCTTACATCTAGATCTTTTACATGCAGAAAAATCAAATCATGTCATGGAACTTGACTCTTTTCAAGACTGGACAAGACAGAAAGAAAAAAACAGGAAGAAAGCTGAAGCTTAATAAAACCAACAAAAAAATAGCAATTGTTCAGTTTGCACTGGGACACAAGAGGATGGAGCTGGGGAGGAGCTAAGGGTGAAAGTTGGTAAAGCTTCTTGTCTCCTATGTGGGCGTGGGGTTGAGAAGGTCATGTGGATGGATGAAAGTAGATTTATAAGGGCTAAATAAAATCATAATACAATAATATGTTGTTTTCCATTCTTCTTCTTGTTCTTAACTGTCTTTGCTAAAGCTACTGCTACCTAACTGACAAGACAGACCACACCTCTAAGTAGAATTCAAATATTATACTAGAGAACACCAAGTAATTCCAGCTACGTGATGAATGACAACACATGCTGTACAGTTGTGTTTAGTAACAGTAATGCCAGCTTCATGTAATGTATAAACACACTAATTAGCGCTATCTAGCCTAATTAGGAGGCTAGCTGACAAAATGAGATGACAACATGAGCCAATGTAGCTAAGCTAAGTTACCATGGTCTGCTAAAAGGCCCTGTTACACTTGCTAAAATGTTAGGTTTTGTTTGATAACAGTTATGTCAACTTCATGTAATGTCTACATAGCTACACTAATTAGCACTAGCTGGCCTAATTAGGAGGTTAGTTGAAATACCAAATCGATGCTAACATAAGCCAATGAGGCTAAACTATGTTAACAGGCCTTGCTAAAAGACTAAAATGTTAACGCATACAGCATCATGTAATGTGTAAACATACTAATCAATATCAAATTAATACTAATATTATAATCAATATGATCACTTCTCTGGTCTCCAAGTATAACTTTAGATTTAACTTCATAGGCATGTCTTACTGTGGTTTTGTTTTTATTGTGTCAGATGGATTTATAGTGCATGTCTTTTATGTCTGTGCTTCTATTTTGCATGTTTCAGATACTGTTTAACAATGCAGCAAATTGTGCTCTATATTTCTATTAGCATTAATATTTCTCATTATCATCCAGCATATCTTATATTACAAACCTCTGTGTTGCATGTTTTAAATAATACATTATAATGTTGCAGTATGACATTTTTTATTTATTAGTTTTTTAGTCTTTTTCTTTTTATTATTACTCCGCATGCTTTTAAATGAGCTCAATAACTATAATTTTAATCATATATTCTGTTTTTAGGCTGAGTCTGTCAAATCTGTCCAGTTCTTACAGATGAAAAACAGCCTCTTGGTTAACTCTGGTACATTTACAGCAATGTTTATTAATATTACTGTTAAATAAAGCAACAAAACTAAAACAACTAAAAAAAAAAAACAAATCCTTCTTGCAAACATCCTTTGCAAAGTGTACCAGGTTTAAAAACGGCATGAATATCTGTGACTGACTTCTCACATATACTAAGCTATTTTCATCTCGGATTCAAAGCTCAAGCATAACATTTTTCCCTGCTCAGTAATGGGTCTGAGTTCCAGTTCGTGTACCGTCAGGATGTCGTAGCTCCCCGCAGTGAAGGCCTTGCGTGACGACACCACTGCCGTCTTGGGGTCGATGAAGAACTTTCCATCCTCGTTGCCGTCCACAATGCTGTAGGAGAGGTCGCTGTTGGGCCCGTCGTCGCGGTCGTAGGCAAATACCCGATAGATGGGCTCACCCTTCTTTTTGCGCTCTCTTTCTGGCAGCTTGACCTGGTACACCTTCTCGGGAAATGTGGGCTTGTTGTCATTTTCATCCAGGACCTGGACCATCACCCACACCGTGCTCTGCCTGGGACTCGGACCGCCGTCTGACACCAACACCTTCAGAGGAAGAGCACAGTGAGACGTGAGTGACATGTTGCGCTTAGTACAGGAATGCATCAGTCATTGCAGGGTGGACCTGTATCTCCAACACAAATTAGGACTTGACAGAAAAACAAGTAAACGATGCATTCAGGTGCTCCTGGCTTCCATTTTGTCCATCCTGCGTTATTTCCTTTATGGTTAAAATGACTGTGGAGCCTTGGCAGAGGTATTCTTTCTACTGAATGCCTTTGAACAATAAGAATGAGAAGAAAGTACACAAAAGCAATAGTAATTAACAATGATGTAGTCAGCAGGAGTTATTTGCCTTATTTATACCATTCAACACAGATAATTCAAGAAAGTTTTAAAACTATTCCATTCTGTTTTTCTTATATTCCTCACATCACACACCTCGCCATGAATGCATTTCAAGTCATCTGAAAGCAGCATTGTCTCCTTTTGAATGCTTCTTTGGACTGAGACACACAAAGGACACAGAGCTGTTGGGGACAAATCACGCAGAGGAGGATGTGACTCAAGTGGAGTCAGATAGTTTAATACACTGTAATATTGTGAAACATGATCTGGAATGATCTGTCTGAAATAATATCTTCAGTTATATACAATAATCTTTACAGTGTCATGTTTTTAATGTTATAAAACGGTGTATTCAGAATGTATCTGAATCATGTTGCTTCCATTCAGTATCTACAGCTGCCTTTCCCAAACTTTGGGTCGCACAACTTTTTTTTAATCAGGTTGAGGAAAATACGGAGCAATGCGGTGATATGAATGTAACAACCTGGATAAATATTAGTATTTTATGTATAGATTGTTAAACTTAAACTTCACAGATCAGAGCTTCCTGTCTACAAATACTGTATTTCTGAAATTCTTTTTACAGATTAACAGATGTATGTTAGATGTGTGTGGACGGATCGGCTGACGTGCACGGGTCAGGCTAGATTGGCGTGTGGAGTTTTGACACTCTTAACATTCTCAACTCATCAAAGATCCGTGTTGCATGCATGTATGGTTTTTTGAGCTTTAAACTGAATGATGTGATGTAATTGCAATGAAATACATGAATACTGGTGATAATACACATAAAAATAAAGCAATAAAAATGTGCATTTTATAGGTGGAAACCTGCCATTTCCAGTTTTAAAATCTCCTTGAACCTTCCCACCTTGATGATGAAGCAGAGTTGACCAGTTTGGACGACTCTGTGTTGAGAAATGTGTATAAAAAAATGTAAGTTAACGCCCTCTAATCAGAGGTGTTCAGTCCACCTGTCCTTCGGTCAAACTCTAACAAACCTTGTTCATTTTTAAAACAGGAAACTGAATCCGTTGTATCGTCCTAATCTGAACCACCGGACTCACATGGGGGCGGCAATTTTTTCTTGTAAAACTGCTGCCTTGATTGGTTAATGTGTTTGTCGGTTTGAATCCAAAATAACACATTAAAACCCCACAATGACACAGCACAGGCTGCAGAATTGCTCTTTTTGTCAGTGAACTCTGGTAGGTTTAAGAGGCTTCAGGTATTGACATTCCGCTTGGATAAGGCAGCTAAATACATTTATTCAACATAGTTTTAAGGGTGGAAGAGTCAGTAAAAATGTGGATGTCATTTGTCAGTTCAAACTGTATTTTCCTGGAGAGACATCAGGTTTCTCTTTTAAGGTGAAAAGATTTGGGAACTCCTGATTTACAGTATATTCAGGGCTTAAACTGGAGCTCACCTACTTTAACAGTAACACACATAAAGCCTAAAACTGCAAGACAATCTCGACAGATCATGTATTATGCAGAGAGTTACATCCTGAATGTATGAGTGAGATAAGTGGAAGATATCTGAGTAGATACCGGACTAATTACTAAGCTAATTCTGTTCATTCATTCAGAGACATTCCATCACAATAGATGAGATCTGACAATGAAGAGGACCCTACAAGAGTCTTGCTTTTTTTTTTTTGGTAAAAAATGTGTTGAAAATAATCAAGCCATTTTATTTAGCGCCCATATTTCCCCTTATTCTCTCTGACTGCACCGCCAACTATGCACCTGGAGCAAATTTCCGCTCTCTCTAAAAAAAAAACCCAAAAGGGTTAGGGTTATTGTTAGCCTAAATATTGCAATGATATCATAGTAATATCATTTATAGTCACAATGTGTCACTGTCACTCTGTACAAACCCCAAACCCAAACACTATTATCTTACTATATATACTATTTCTACACTAAATCTTCACTTATTTCCCAAACTTTAGAGACAATTAAATCATCTAACTGTCGTAAAAAACATTCTACCTGGTGGTGCACGTCCCCAGACCGCTTTGGGCTAAGCCTGAAATGTTTACATCGTCTGGCTTCACCTCTGCATGCACCTGGTGCTAAATAAAAACTCACATTTTGTGTAAATTGAAAATCAATTTTACCATATTGTTCTAGTTTGCGCTACATTGTTTAATGTATAGGTTTCATGTCTTTACAAATATTCTTATTTACTTTTATTTCAGTTAATTATATTACTTTTGCTATTTTTGCTAGTTTCAGTCTTAGTTTTCATTAAGTATAATAACTTCTTCCACACCGAGTAGCTGTATTTACTAGGTTCACAGTCAAAAGGATGTCTATAAGTAGGTGTATGTTTGTTATATGTAAGTTATAATGGAAATGTTGCCATGTTTGATATGAATGTAAAAGGACAGTGTGAGACGTGCTGAGAATGTTTCTATTTGAAACCTCATGATCCGTCTTTCTGAATCACTGATGCTTTTCCAGTTTCACTCATATAAAGGTAGTACCACATTTAGCTAATATCACTTGGTTAATAAATAATCAAACAAATACGTGAGCTATAGGAGCAATCACTTTGTAGAACAAGTCCGAGGCACCAGCAGCTGCCTGTGCTAATTCTATTTAGCTGTCATCCCCTGTCAGATTTTCACTAATGAAAGGAAAAATGTCTTCCTCTTTCTTGACAGCCAATTTATTAAGCTTCTGCACTTCTAAAACGATAAAGCAGGTGATCACTCAGCAGTAGTTCATCATTGAAAGCTACGATGTATGCTTTTCTCCACTGCAAAAAATCCTGATTTAACAAAGACTGGCAATCTTATGTCTAGATGTAAAGTCTCACTAATGTCACTTTGAGAATAAAACACTATGCAAGAGGAGAATGTGTAAGATTATTAAGAATGTTTAAAGAATATTTATTACCCTCGCGGAGGTGAAGGTATTACAATTGGTCCGTATGTCTGTCTGTCTGTCTGTCTAACTGCGCCTGTAACTCAAAACCTACAGTGCATTTTGATTTTTTACATAAGGTAGGTCTCTAATATATCTTGGTCACGTTTGTACATCTTAAAATGAGCACCTTTACATGCGCAGAGACACTGTACGACACCACACAACTGTCAGAACTTGTTTCAAGTCTGCGTATCGCATCAAACTATGAGTCACATAATTACAAAATCATTACACTCATTACAATGAGTCACAGAATTATTCCAAATACTGGTGCTGTGCCTTAGTTCAAGATATTTCTCACTTTTCTCAAGCTTATATATTTATTTCTTATTTCAAGAAATCTTATCTGCAATGCACTGGCAGAAGATTTCATTTGTTTCTCCTTTCTTCTCAAATCAAATATTGATTTAGACAGTTTAGACAGTTAATATTTGCAGTGTCTGTGCTTCTGAATTCATACTCACAGCAGACATTTTGGCTCGTAAAAGCAGGCAAAGCGCAGGCATTACTGATGATATTAACTATGGCTCTGATCCATTTACTTGCCCCAGGAGGCACAATTCCAATAGGATGTAGACATTTTTAATGATACCAATTCCACCTGTGTGTTTTCTGCCTTAACAAGTCAAAATGTCTGCTGTGTAAAAGGCCCATTGTGCTAAAAGTGCAATCAATTTTAGCTCGTAACAGATTGGCAACACACCAGCAGCTCATTTCCATCTGCCGGTCTAAAAATACAGTTATCTCTAAACTCTGGGAGGAAGAGTCCGTGAGAGAAAAGGCAACAGGAGGCAGAGAAGAAGAGGAGGTCCGAGGTAATATCGATTTTTTTTAATTTCATGAAGTAGAGGAATCCCGAACAGTTGACTCTACGTCAAGATGTGAAGGCTCAAAAGGAGTCTTAAAGAGGAAGTGCCATGTTGAGTTGTTTTCACCTATAAAATGCAACAGGCCTCAAACAAAGTCAATTTTCTCTCTGATTCTCCTGGATAAATGAAAAACGTCATTTTGATGTGTAAATGTTCAGAAGATATGTGGTCTGTGAATAATGGCTCCAGTGTTTACTTGGGTGACTTTGGGACAAAAGAATTGGTTGAAATCTGTAAATCATGTCCCTTCCTCCCATTGGAATGAATGGGACAGAATCTGCTGCTAGTCTCCAAAAGGGGTGGGGCATGGAGAAACCATGTGACACTCAAACAGGACATCACTCTCCAGTCATGGTTTTTAAACATCTCTAGTGCTGAGAGATGTCATGGCTCTTTCAAGTTTAGTTTAGTTTATTTAGATCCCCATTAGCTTTAGCATAGCAGCAGCTATTCGTCCTGGGGTCCTGCAGTTTACACGTTGACAATACAAAATACACATTACTAGTCAACACAATGCACAAACATAAACTATAATGCACATCAGTACAATTGTGTACCTTGTGTACCTTGTAAATTCACAAATCTGGTTTAAAAAAGGAAAGCTGATCTTTTTTACACTAATCGGTGTATTGCACTGCCTGGTAAAAATTGACATTTTTAGGACTTTTCAGCTTAGAAGAGCAGTAAAATGTAATAAGTCACATTGCTCTAATGAAGTAATTTAAATAGTTACATGACTACATAGATTAAATTTTTAAGAGGCCAACTAGTAATCTGTATCCTACTATATCCCAACAGTGGACATAGAGTCCTTTAAGAGCCCTCAGCACAGCAGAGAAGTGTATTTGTGTGCATGTGATGAATGACTGAAGCTAAAATCACCTCAGCTACCTGTGACAGTCTTTAAAGAAAAATCAATGTTTCATTACACAGCTGCTCACCCTCACTCCCTGTCCTTGAGACGTCAAATGCCGACAACGGGATAATGGAAGAATGTGGGTCATTCCGTACCAACTCACGTAGGATCTCCCTGTTCATTTTCTTGAAAAAAAAACTTCTATTAAGCTCAGAGGACCTTACAAAATCCTAAAGGTCTACTACAAATACTTTTTAAAAAATGTTTGAAGTTTGGCCCTTGGAGCTAAATGTCATCATTAGTATGTGTATTGTAAGTCTCACCAGGTGCTTATTTTTAACTGGATTGGGTTGAAATTTGTACTGAACGTCCAGGAAACCCTCAGGATCATTGGCAACAAGTATTCATGAAATTAAATCAATACAAATAATTTATTACCCAAATGAGGAATGTTTAACTACTGGGCATCTCCAGTAGTTTTCTCTTTCTTGTGACCAAATGTTCATTCTGTGTAGTGTTAATATAGTTAAATCATGTCTACAAATTATTCAGTCCTGGATGCTGATTATAGTTGGAGCTTACAAAGCTGGAGAGAAAAAACAAACAAAAAAACACATTTTTTAAGATATTTGGGCCAAATATTTTCTGAAGAAGGATGATTTAAATTTCCTTTAAATCTTTTTATTGGACACAATAAATATATATATATATTGTGTATACATATATACATATATACATATACATACATATATATATATATATATATATATATGACAGAATAATATGTTTTTATTTGTTGTTGGCTTATTTAACAGGGACAGCAGTGCTTCCTCTGTATTCATTCCATTCCATTCAACACTGCAAACATATCTGTAAACACAGTAACTTGAACTAAACAGAGTGAAGTCCAGATGCTTTAGAAGTCGTGATTATATAATAATGAAGATAATTTTTAGCATCATAACCTTAACTTTTACCATCATTAAAACCCAAACAGCTGCAGATTTATTGCCCAAAGCTCCACGGCTGTATCAAAATGACAGAGAAAACACTGGACACATCAATAAACATTGCTGTAAATACACTATAGCTAACTTCTTATTCTTCATCTGTACAGTTGTGTTACACTTTCAGTATTAAATAGCAATTTTTTCATACTTTTCTGACTATAATGTTTCATTCAAAGGTTTTCGGTATTTGTACTATGTTGACTTCAAGGTTTTCTACCTCCGTGTGATACCTATTGAGCTTGTTTTTCAATGGTTTCAGGAAATTTGCAAGTTACAGCTTCAAATTGCTTGGCTTGGCCATCCTGTCTATCCTGGCGGTGCAGAGACAAAGACGACATTTAATTATGTGTTTTTGACAGAAAACACACATGTAGTCTACATATGACAGCCACATAAACACGGAGCAGGCACAAAACAGCCACACACTCCTTATATACTAAAGTCTGAACCAATGAAATGAAATGATTTATCTCCAATGAGGGTAGAGGAGAGTAGAGACAGATTCCCATTACAGTCTAATGGAGACCAGCACACGCATACCCTCTCCAGACCGGCTCTATTACCAAGCTAATGCAAAGCTCACCGAGGACAGGACAAGAGCAGAGGGGAGAAGAGTGGAGAGGAAGGGGGAGAAGCAATTTGTTCTCATCTAAATCCTGGCAGCTTCTGGATTAAAGTGCAACTTCATGGGCTTAACACACAGTGACCACAGTCAGGTGTTTCAGGGCTTTCGACAAGGAGATGGATTGGCACCCAAGGGGGAAAAATTTGGGCTGTAAAAGCCCAAACCGATACTTTCTGACTCAGCAGCCAAGGGAACTGGTAGATGGAGAAAAAAAATGGGTATGATTAGGGTGACCGGGTCCCAACAAGGTAAATTGAGTGGGACAATGTAGGACATGTTACTACTGCTGAGAGGTCGATTTACATTTGGACAGAAGGTCCAAGTGATAAATAAATGCGCAAAATATCATCCATCAAAAACATACTTTGTGTCCTCAGATCTACTTCACAGGATTTGGTATTTTCTCCTCCTGCTGCTGAAAATAAAAACAATTTGATCTTCTTTTTTTGTTGGTTTTCTAAATGAATGAACAGCATATTATGACTTTAGAACCGAAATTATTAAAAATGCAGGTGTGAAAGAACAATAAAGGACTGACAGATGTAGGCCTATGGATTCAAATAAAAGAAAATAAGGAAAAAAAGCACAGATTTCAGAGTTTACGAGGTGCACCTGAATGCTCCATGAAATCACTGTCCTTATCTGTGTCAAATACCCACACAGTCAGTAAATAGCTATTAATATAATAATAAAAAACATGCCCATTCCTGACTGATCAGAATGTTTTTAATTAAGAACCATTAGACCTTTTAACTTGTATTGAAACCTTCACCTTTGTAAGGTTTATCAAGATGGTTAGTATTGTTTTACTACGTTATTTTAAGAGGGAATGTGTTTTCAATCCATTCTCTTTTCTAGTCTATTGTATTGGTTTTACATTAAATTATTTATAAATGACATCATTACAGAATATTTTATTTCTAAACATGATTCGGGCCTGTTGTAGCACATACTCAAGTCAAAGCAGGGTTTCAAACTGAACACCAGACACTTGACACAAGTGGAAATTACTTCAATACGAAGTGTTCAGGCTTCACCTACTGTGTCTCAAGCCGCCATTACTTCACACACACACGCACACACACACTCTCACCTCCAAAACGTGCTCTGTTTGTTGTTCGCGGTCCAGTTTTCTGGAGGTCGTGGTAATCAAACCTGAGACAGAAAAGAGAAGAGAAAACAATTAAAACACACACACACAGCTACACACTGTGGTGCCAAAAAGCCAAATGAGTAAAGTGACATGGTAATTAGATATGGGTGTCAGACACAATTGCTGACTTGTTCAAATTACAAGAAGTGAAATAAGGAGAGAGAATGAAGTCATTAGTTATTGTACATAGTGATTATATACAATTACAAATGTCACAATACAGGCTGTCTGAGCGGCTGTTGGGTTGGGGGTTAACCCACCTTAAAGCAAACTGATGAACATACTATAAATGTATGTACAGATGTATGGCAGTTTTAGGGGCAACATCTCCAGTGCTGCAGTGTCTGAATGCCTTTAATATAGAGGCTTTCAGTCTGAAGGAGAAAAAAAAAACAATACTCCTTTAACGGCAGTTGTCTTTCCAGCCAAATGTTTTTTTTCCCTTTTCCTTGTTTCTGTGTCTTGTGTGCGTGTTTCATCCCGTGAAGCCCTTTGAGGTGAATCTTTGGTTTGTGACGTTGGGCTATATAAATAAAATTTGATTGAACTGAAGAAGCAGGAGCGTCATAGTCTCATCTGTAAACCAATATCAGGGCTAATCTCTTTCGGAGTTCAGAAGCAAAGAGGTGAGACTCTGGTGCTTTTACACAAGTACACAAGAGAGAAATGTTACATACTTTGCCTTTAAACTTCCATGGAAATGGGGTAGAAAAGATACAGAGAGAAGACACAGTAGGGTTGTGTGTTTTCTCTTGGATGATGTTCTTACAGATGAACTCTTTTGGGCTTGGATAGAAAACATAATTGATTATGCATGTTTTGTTTATATATTCTTCTCTAAATGAATAAATCACATCGTGTTTTATTAATAGGTACGGCCCAGTCCTCGGAATCTGGGTTGAAATCCTCCGAAAATCTATTCTGAAGGTGTTTCTTTGCTTCTTTCTTTCTGGTACAATTAAGTACAATATAGAGTGTTTCTGAATGTGACGGCGCCTTATATTTTAGTGCTGAGCTCTGCCAGAAGCGGGTTTTGTTTTGAGGCATCCGATACCCCAGTCTACCAAGCTTACATTCCGTCTGTCTATCATGTTTCAATGTTCCCTAATATGATGAAATGATGTAATGTTGATGAAATGTTCTTGCAATATAGAACTACTGCACTCCCAGCCTTTTTGTGGCAAATGCACTGGGAATAACTGGCTGTTTGAGTTTGAAACAAATGTAAGAAGTCCTTCCAGTGTCTGAATCCGCTTTTCTCCTCAGGGACCGTGAAGTGTTTCTCTAACCTCTCAGCTGTCAGAGCATTTTCAGAGGAAGAAAAACTTCAATTTGGAAAACTTGACAAGAGCCGCAGAGTAGGCACAGACTGATCAAAAGAACGTGTCAGAAGAAGAGAAGATGAGAAGAGTGGGTGAGAGCAGAGCGTCGCACAAACTGGACAAACCCCAGAGGAAACTAGAAGGGCAGGGCGAGAGCATACCCCACCAACCCACCCCCCCACCCCAAACGCCGCACAGTCCTGGAATTCAATCACACCGAACCTGACACATACGCAAACCAACACACAAACCAACAAAAAGACACGGCCGATTATGTTGCCTCCTCTGCAATCTCACCATTTCATCTAAAATAATATCAGGTAAAATCCTTCACGGATTTCTTGGCATATATATTTAACCTCCTTAGACCTGAGGTTTAATTTCGCTTGTATTTTTCATTTCTCCTAGCTATTTGGAATTAGTACAACCTGGTAAGTATAAAAAGTAAACATCGTCTTTGAACGTCAAGTAGTTTCTGAAAACAAAAAGATGCCACATGGGGACAAAAGGTTTATTTTACTATAAAACACCAATGTGCAACCGAGCAGAGAACTGTTTCAATGCCTGAACATAGCTGTAAAAAAACTGATGCAACAAAGCGCAAACCCTTGACTTGTCTGTAGGATCAGTCTGTTACACTTATTGTCCTGTGTGAAATGACACACAAACAGCGGAACACGTTATAAGAGTTCCCAGTGCTGCCTTGTTCTCTGCAACACAACCGGGTTTTTGATTTGATTTTTCACAATGGTTTTACTCCCATTGTCCTCAAATGAGTGCTTCCTAATTAGCAGGAAAAAAAAAGAAAGTTGTCTAATTTGAAATTTGGATGCCATAGCAAACTACAAGTGTTATTAAGCATAAACAGAAACAAGGGCAGATGTTGGCAATAAAATGAAGCAAAGTATGGAATTATTTTAGTAAAGTACAGTCGTGGCCAAACATCGTGGCCCTTGTTTCTGTGGTACAGTATATTGAAGAACAAATAAAAGCATTTCACAAGCATTTCAAAGACTTTTATCAGCAAATACATTAGATTTATGCATCAATTTGTGTCACTGCAAAAACTTTTGGCCATGACTGTAAAGTAAAAGGTGTTTTAAAAAATGAAATGGTATACTTTTACACTTATTATTTTGGTTTGGGTGGAGGTCACGTGTTAACGATGACGTCACGACTAACTGACTGATCAACTTAAATTGGGTTGATTATTCGACTTCACAAAGTCATTAAAAAGCCCATCCCTACAGTGTACACAACGTGGGAAATACTAGTTACAGCAATCTCACAGGCTTCTATCTGAAAGATAAAGAATGAGTTTGCACTGCACAAATATTGTTGGGATATGTCCCTACCATCCATACACACAACTACATCCTTAGTTTCTGACAATGCAGTCGAATGTATTTTATATTTCACATAGAGATGACCAAACAGACAGATTATGGAGAAACACAATACTGACTTTGTCATGATTTGTAAAACCAGTCCTTCAAGGTCCTATCTACTTTAACTTGACCTTTGACTGCCACAATCTGGTCAGTTCATCCTTGAGACCAAGTGAACGTTTGTGCCAAGTTTGAAGAAATTCTCTCAAGACATTCCTGAGAAATCTCATTCACGGGAATGAGAGGAACGGACGGCGGGACAACCTGAAATAATAATGCCTCCGGTCATGACTGTCGGCAACGCTGAGGCATAAAAATACTGTTTATTAATGAGAACATAACTGTTGGGCTTTATGCTACATTAGCCAGACAGACTGATGCGCTAACAAGCGAGGAGCAGATGATTCTACTTCGTGCGTCTGTTAGTGCTGTATTATTAGCTTTAACAAGGAAGGCACTGTGACAGCACTCTACCACACACAAAACACACTTACACACATACACCGAATGCACGCTACAACAAGAACACACACTAACACAAAGTCAACAATAACATATACGGTGCTTCTATAATGAGACACTGAAGAAAAGCAGGCAAAACTCAAGTCTATTCAGACACAAGTTCATGTCTCCAAACACACACACACACACACACACACACACACACATACATACAGTACACCATCTGCTGTAAAATGCCCTACTGACACAAACCTAATTAACAAAGACCGACAACATCACGTTACCACACACATGAGCAAAATATGCCGATACGTGTGCCGTGATTATGTGTTAACACCCGTGTGTGAAGGTGGGCTCTGCAGCTGCACTGCCTTCATTTGCATTTCAGTGACTGGAGACCTGATCAGCACTAATTAAAGGGAATCACAATAACAAGAGCGATCACATGAGCTGCACAGTTTCACTGTCGGAGCACTCCCACTTTGATGACGGATTCAAGTGGAGGAAGCTGCTGTTTAAATCCAGATGCTCGTGTGTTGGACCACACTCTTTACTCACAGACAGGCAGGGGACAGGTCAATTATTATAATTAATTAAAGGAATTACATAAATTATCCATGGAACTCCTGCTGGTTGGAAACTGAACTCCTCCCCGTCTGGATATAATGAAATGACAAAAAAGATACCAAAATGATACAATACCTGTCTAAATATGTCGATACTGAAATGATATCATGTTATGGTGTGAAACATGATATTAAATACAATGCTAATAATTGTAGAGTTAATCAGTTTGATTATATGCAAATCAGTTGAATGGACATCTGTCATTATGACAGGTTCTGACAAAATAAAAGTGTCCATCAGCAAACTGTGTCGATGGCTGTATCCAACTTGTCTGACATTAGTATTAAGGAACATGACAACGTGATTAACATCATTTTATGTTTGTTTAAGAGACTAACGGAGGAACTCTTTGGAAATGAATACAGTAGGGATGCACAATATTGGATTTTGGCTGATTTTCGATATGCTGACATTTTCAAGCTCATTTTGGCCGATACCGATTATATACATCTGTTTTTATTTCATTGACAAGAAGAAGAACACCAAGTCTCTCCTACTCTGAAATGACCCATAAACAACAATTTGATGCAGGCATAAAACAAGACAAACAGCATTTGATTCTACCATAAATGTATCATTTTTATTCATTTTCCTGAAAAATAAGGAAAATATTTCAACTTGAAGTAACGGAAGGAGGATAGATATCAGGCCTATAATATCGTGCATCCCTAGAATACAGCTCTTATTAAAACACTGTTATTCTTAAGTACTGTTATTAACAACATGGGGTATTGTACTATTTTTAACATAGGGTACTTTGAAACTTTTCTACTACTACTGATACACCATGCAACACAAATTTTCAAAGCAGAAATCAAAGCTTTTTATTGGCCATTTATTCCAGGTCTGGTTAACACCAACAGGGCCCATCCCGCCTCAAAAAGCCCCTCTCTCCTTCTCCTCTCTATTCTTCCTGGTGCGTACCAGACTTATGAATGAAGCAGACCATTAGCAACACCATTATGCAACATTAGCTCCAAGAGCCTGGAAGCCAAAAGCTTAATTACTGTCGGTAGATTGGGAATGAGAAACCGGAAAAAGAGACCCGGGGAAGAAATGAGGTCGGTGGGGGTAATAGATGTGACAAATATGCCAAAAAAAGAGGAAAAGATGTGGGAGGAAAACTGAAAGATGCCCGCCACAGAGCATTTTAATCAGCGTGAGGGGATTTAAGTCAGTCATACAGCTGAGTGACAAGTCAGTCATACAGCTGGGTGTCCACTTAGTTTTGCTGTAAATGCATTTCAGTGATCAGAACAAAAGTGGACACCTGAGACACACCTGTGTCCGTCAGGCTGTCTCCGAGGCGTCCAGCTGAACACTTGAGCTCACTTATACTAGAAGGTCAAAAGGGCAACTAGAACTCAGACTCAGAATCGGTAAAACAAGAACTAAATCACAAAATTACACTACAGGTGTGTTTTTGTCTTGATACGCCTTGTTCTGTCTTTTAAACCATTTTTGTTTTGCTTTGTTACTTCTTTGGTGAATAGTTTAAAACCACAAATCACCGTCTGGTTTCTTCAACTTTCACTCATGACCAAAAACCAGCCTTTAAACTGGAAAGAAATAGCAATTTGACATTTATTGTGATGATTATCGATATCCACTGATAGGAAAATGTTCACTGTGAGAACATTGCCAAGGCCTAATTTGAACTCTCCCTAAGTTCAAACATTAGTATTGCGTTGTTTAAAAATGAACATGTTTTCTTTTGCGTTATTCAAGGTCTGACGTCACTGAATCATTTGGACCTGCTGTCACACTCTCAAATATATCCTCTAACTGACAATATTTGTATTTAGAAAACCTTGATATATATGTGCAGGTTATTCAACTATTAAACAAAAGATGTCCAAGTCTGATCCTAATACTTAGATACAGTGTATGGCAGTAGCACAATAACACTGTACCAGATGTGATTAAAAATCTATGACAACCCTTGATAAGTTCAAGACATTCAATCTGAAGTTGAATGTTTACTGAAGGTACATCTAGGACTATGGTGAAATGTCAAATCATTATTTCTTTACAGTTTAAAGGCTGATTTTTTTTACCTTTTTTGATGGTCATTTGTGGTTTTAAATTATTCATAAAGGTTGAAACAAGACGGAAACAAGACAAGAAAAAAACACTTTGCAATTTTGTGCTTATTTTGTTCATTTTGTTTGATTTCGATTTAGAAAATCAAGTTCTTATTCAAAGAGATGAAATCGACGTACAAGACAGTTCTTTACGGCCAGAACATGACAAAGACAAACAGCAGAACATTTCACAAACCTAGAACGTTCAGAACCATTACAATGAGAAAATGTTGTAAATGATGTAAATTAAGTAAAACAACAAACCATTGAAACATTTTCTCAGGATTTTGGCTGAGAATGTAAACAAAATAAACGCTAAAGACAAAAAAAAACAAACAAAACATATAGGTCGTGATAACTGATCATACATACTGATCATTTTGTTGCAAAGCCTGAGAGCTACCTACATGAGTTGTTCATCCCTCTTACCCTTTCCTCTCTCTCCTCCCTTAGTGCTAATTAAATCTCCTTGATCCTCCAGATGACGGCCATAATGAGGCAGTCGACAGCACAGTTTGCAGCTGTACCTCTGGGCCTCCATTAAGAGTTTAACTACACTGAAGAAAAGAAAAGAAAAGAAAAAAAAAAAACATATCCGTATAGAGGTCGTATGCATGTTCTATATGTTATTTAGGGAAAAAAAAAATGCACTGGATGAAACGCACCACAACTCAAATTCACCCTTTAGATATTACTGTTACCATCCACCACCAGAACGGTGTCAATTCTGTAAGAACTCGACTGGAAGGATGAACACCATTCTAGCTAAATATATGTCCTCATTTGATGTTTTGTTGACAGAGGTGGAGAGAGAGCATTGACACGCTAGTCTAAAACAAGCATAGTTCTAAAACGACTTCCTCTTTCTGTATCTACGTTTACTGCTTACCCTGCTACACTGCACTAGTATGTATTGTTATAATGATAGTTGTGTATAAAATGTTTTCAGAATCTATTTATTCTTTTTGACTGAACTACTATTTGTGCTCTTAAATTGCCCTGAGGGGATAAATAAAATTATTTGAACTGAGTTGACCTCCAGCAAATGAGACAATAATGACTCCTAAGAAAAGAAAAAAACAAAATATCAAAAGCCAAGAAAACACTAGAGGTGTTTTTATTTATTATTTTATTTTTGGTGCGATCAGTTCACTCGGCAATCAAATTTTTTGAAGTGTTTTTGCAAATATGTAAATATCAATAAATAAAGGCATCAACCAATCACGTTGTGTGAAACAGACTTTGCTTCACAACAACAGGGGTGAACCTGTTGGTTTCTAGCCACACTGTAAGTATGTAAATGACACAAAAACGATAAAGACAATGATCTGAAGGACAACGTGTGGAGCAGCATCGCCAAACACCTAGACCAGAGCTTCTGTAACGTTTACATCATATGAATCAATTACAGTTAGCGCTCAACAACAATAATAAGAATTTTATTTATATAGCACTTTTCAAAACACAGTTATAAAGTGCTTTACAGTACAAGAAATAAAACAATGCAGTGAAGTACATCGCATAGTTACTGTGAAATGTCATTCATAAAAATGCACAAAAATGCAAAGATCTTGGTCATCTGTGTGTTTTTACCTGGACACTGCACATCAACTAAGCCAGAGGAACACAACACACTGGAGCTTTATGCTGTATGAGAGCTACACATGATGCTGAATCAATTATTATTTCTACAGAAAGAGTTATCACGTATCTTTTCAGACCTTATATTGAATGAGTGTCGCTAATTTGCATCGCTGCCTGTGTGAGTAGTTTTGATGTGAAATATTTGTGTGAGTATTTTGCATTCCCATGTCGTTTAGTTGTCACGTCACCGATGTGTAAAGGCCCTTCATTAGCATCTCTGGAGAGAAGTTGATGTTTCTTTTAATCTCTCAAATATGCGATTCATGATTTTACATGTGAGGAGGAAGGAATGAGGAAAGAAGTGAGCGACTGCAGCATGGAGGAGACACCAGAAGGAAGGAAAGGAAGGAAAGGAAGGAGGGACGGACCGGCACTGATGAAATGTGGATAGTGAAAAACAATGAGATCACAAATCTCACACAGTGGAACGCAGCAGTTAAAGTGTGTGTGTGTGCGTTGATTACCATATAGAGAGGTTTACTGAAGCCTTTGTGATGAATGCAGGGCTTGAGGCTTCCACAATAACTACAGCTGACACACAGTGTAAATGTGTGCGGGAGGAGGCTGACAGCGGTGGATTACAGAGGTCAACTACATGCACTGACTCCACAACTCACTCAGATCTGACTGTCTGCTGTCCGCTATCCAAACTCATCATGTCTGGGATGACTGGGAATCACCTTTTGGAACTGAATACACCATGTACAGCAATTCCAGCGATGTATGGCTTTTTGTGTCGAGGGTGGAAATGGTTGGTGGGATTCTCCCTCTCTTTGTGCCCTGTCATCCCACAGGTCGTGAACGGCCATCGCTTTATTAATGACTCATTCCTACCTGGAGATGTTGTATGTGTGATATGTGTCTAATATGTATGAATACTGTATTGGTGTTATTATATTTTATGGTACTGTGGTTCAGTATAGTACTGTCCCTTCATACTGTTGTAATGTCTGGGATTTCTTAAAGGATCAATAAAAGTATCATGTTATACAGTTTTAGTCGAGTCTTGACCCTACGATCAACAAAATGGCTAGCCTAACATTGGACCTCCCAGTTTATTTTTGATTTCCAAAGGGCATTATCAACAGGCACAGACCAAAACACCTCTGGATGTAACTGGGCAGACCTACAACCTATATTTTTGATCATTTAAGAATCATAACATGCTGCTGAATACGGCTGCAGTCAAATGATCACTTCTGTTCTTTTCATGACTGTGAGAACAGCACAAATCACATACAGTTTGATCTTTTTAATTCTGATAATTCACTTCTCTTCGAGGTCCTAAGATCTGATGTTTTTTTTTATGTGACCTCAGTCTGAACAGTCAGATCTGCGTTCATGCGATTGTTATGTCATTCTAGATTGAGATTCATCACAACTTTGCACTGGAGGGAGTCACTCAAGTCCTATAAAGTAGTTCAAATGAGCTCAACCTTAAACATGTACGGCAGAAAAATGAATCCAAAACATCACATATCATAGTAAAACACTGACAAGGACCATTTTACTGCACAATGACTTGATAATACATATTTTTACTTATGTTTAGAAAGGTTTAGAGTGCACAACTTGTACTTAGTGGAGTATTTTAACTCTGTGCTTTTAGTACTTACTTACTTACTAAATCTGAACACACACCATTTCTTTTATACTTAAGGTTAGAACTGTGACCAGTTACCACTGGAATCTGGTATTGGTCAAATAAACAAAAAACACATAATGGGATCAACAAAACAAAAAAATCTGTTCTGAGCAGTAAATCTGAATAGAGCACTAAAACTAGCACAGCATATGATGCCAACTGAAGCCAGCTGTCCCCGACCAATTAACTAACAATTAACTTCATTAAGATCTGCCTCGAGGGAAAGCGGTGCATGTGTGGTCTGATAATCATATGGAAATAAGAGAAAAGGTCTATTCAGAATATAAGGGTCATAAGTTACATATAAATGTCCGTCACACACACATAATCGGGCTTATAGACAGAACATATTGTTGCTCAACTTCACAACAAAAATCATACTGGTGAAAGGCTGCACGTTACAGAAAAAGCAGTCCATGCTGTGTTCAGGGGCTCCTCCTAAGGTAGGACTGGTGGGGTTTCCTACACAGACAAAAGTCAATGCCTGACCTGAAGAATCACAGGTGGCAGCCCGTCATCCTATCAAACCACATATCAAACCGGCCCCAAATCAGGTAATCGCTTGTGATCGGCTCAGTCGGATCAATGCAGAGTGGAAATCAGTTTGAATGGGAGCAGTGCCAGACTGATCCTCCAGAGCAAATCAAACATTTACACTCAGACTGATGCGTCTGGTTCCCAGGCTACAAAATGGATTTGGAGAATGTGTTCACGTGCACTGTATTAACCTTAGAGGAATAAAATTTCTCACCTAGACTGAATCCTGAACTCAAATGCGATCAGTGATCGATGGAGGGGTTAATGGCAGAGACAGCATCAGCGCAGGTTTTATTTATAGTTTGGTGTTAACATCAACAAAGAAGCAGCTGCATGTACTGTATGAGGTGGAATCCTCTTTTAATTGTACCCCCGAGAGCAACTGTGTATGGTATTGGTGCGCTGACTTTTTGAAAGATGCATCAAAAGGTGTGCTGTACATGAGAGCACTCTGCACAGTCATTGTCTCCCTTCAGTAATTCATCGGGATAGAAAGTGTGATCACAAAAAGCAGAAGACAGCTTTGTTAGATGTGTATTAAGATCACTCTGTCTTTTTCATTCTGCACATGGTTGTTTTCAGTCTAAAAACTCACAAGCAACCCAAACACTATGTAATAGAATCATTTTATAATCTAAAAATGACTTTGTTATATAGCACCCTTAAAAACAGTTTGCGGTGTGCTTCAATAGACAAGGCAAAAGCTGGATACTCAGAAGGGAATATAAAAACAAAAAGCCAAACAGTAATGCCAAATAAGAGCAAGACAAAACGAAGGTATTGCTAAGATAAATATAAAAACGAGAAGAAATGCTAAATGCAAGTTAGGAACAATTAAAAAAAACATAAATTCCAAACATATGTTGATGTGATAAGATAAAAGATAAAAGACTCAAAAATACAAAATGCAACATGTTACAGCATGATGATAAATGATGCAAAAATGCAAAACGCAAGATGTTGAAACAAGAAAATACAAAAAAAACAACTAAATGTTAAAACATGAGGATAAAAGATGTCAAAATGCAACACGTAATATGGCAATGCAAATACAAGAACAGAAGCAGTAAAAGACGACGATCAACTAAAAGCACGTCTATAAAAATCGGTTTTAGGAAGTGAATTAAAAGAAGCCCTTGATTCTGTGGGTGTTTTCTCCTCACGCAGGTTTTTTCCAAAGCTAATGTTAAAATGCAAAAGCACAGCCTCCTTCAGATTCAAGCTTTGACTTTTGGAGCAGCTCGAGGGGCCTGAGGATCTGAGGCTGTGAACCCGATCATAACAGGGTCAACATTTGTGCTATGTAGCTTGAGGCCAGACCCAGACATTCTTTAAAAGCATTCAGTCAAAAATCTTCAAAACAAAAAGGAAAAACTAAATATTAAAATATTAACAGGTCAAACAGTATCTGTTATGAGTGTATGTTCACGTAGCTGCATGTGACTGAGGAACACGAGTATTTGTAGGAACAAAGGGCAGGAAACTAACCTCTAAAAGCCATAGCCTGCAACAGCTGCTGTACAACTAGATAATGTCTGAATGTTTCATGCACCGTGGGTCACTATGGCACCACAGAGAGGACGCTAGAGAGTAGTAGTCAGAGGAGAATAGACGAGACAATCAGCCACAACAGGGGATATAACCACTACTGAAT
>JAPQRN010000006.1:4708537-4741539 GCA_037367275.1 Coranthus polyacanthus | reverse complement strand
GGAGAAAGACAAGGTAAAGGTTAGGTTAGGTTTCCGAGGTAAGTGTGTGTGTGTGTGTGTGTGTGTGTGTGTGTGTGCGTGTGCGTGAGAAGACAAGGCAAGCGTCCGATGTTAACCCTATACATCTACAACAGGTACTGCAGACGGTAACGCATTCATATCGACCCACAATGGCAGGAACAAGCTACAGTTTGCTCTCCCTCCAGCATTAAGCCACCCACCACTTCATTATTTTAGGCTGGGAAACATGAAAGAAATACGCCTACTCTCACACTCCACACTGGAAACATGAACACACACACACCTGTCATATACCTTACAATTCCAGACAAAGACGACAAACTTTAACCTACGAGTATGGATTCGGCTGTTTCAGTGTTTGTCGGTTTGACTAATAATTATACAACATCAGCACATGTTGTGTTCTGTGGCTGTTCATCTGTCCTATAGGAATACATTATTTAAAATGATGTTATGTTGAGTTTTTATTACAGCCATTTTCCAAATCCCTGACAAACACCCCGTTTTACAAAAATAATGAGCTGTTTACATGGCTAATGAAAATGAATATTCCACTAATATGCCTGTTTACATGGAGCTGTGCAGATCCTAATTAAATATAGGGTTTTTTCAAACCGTCACTGGTTTTATGACACAGGTCTGTTCCCATGCAGCTGGTTTTTATTTGCATTTTTAATGTGTGCACAACAAAACATAACAAAATTAAAAAAAACCTCAGGAATATTGCAAAAATAAAATTTTGTATGTTTTGGAGAGGTGGACAAGTTGATAAATGTGAATAAGTGTAGAAGAAACAGATTTGGTCTGTTGTGTATGCATGTTTGGACTGATTTAACACAGGAAACAAACAGAAATTACATATTAGAAACACAAAAACAGCAACGAAACTCCACCATGTGTGAAGAGCAGCAGAAACAAGTGGAAGTGTCTGAAACACTGTTATGTAAACCAGACCCGCACTTCGGTTCAGGGGTAAAAGCTAAAACCAGATCCTCAATCAGCAGCTCAGGTTAACATGTTACTGTATGAAGCACTACATCTAACCGACAAAGTTTTAAAACAACTCTTAATATGTGTGTAGTGGATGGAAACATGCATACATTTGTAGTTTCTTTGCTGATTTTCTGAAAATTCAGTTGAAATTTGCGATACAATTTGGTCACTGTGTTGCAACGCACATTGAAAACCACCTTCAGAAACCACACACCCAGTGGCCCACAACAGAAGTGTACTGTGTACTATGCAGAATATAATCTGGCATTTAAAATTGCCGCACCGGGCTCATAAATTTATCCCGTCTGCTGAAGCCAATATGTGCATTCATAAAACATGAACGTCACCTCTGTGTGTCAGTCGTCGGGACTGTGGAGCTGCAGGGTGAGCAGCTGCTCTCTGAATCAGACTGTAACCTGCTTACTGTTGTGTTTACTCCCCAAGTCATGCTAACAACACATCCCTAAACCGAACTGACTCTCCAAGTCCCTGTACTCCCACAGCTTGTAGCTCCACATTTCATCTACTAAACTTTGAAAGAACAATTTATATGCAAGATCATTTAGTTGAATGACGGCTTATTAGGGCAACTCAAGAGAGAGGAGAAAAAACCCAACATTTTTTTTAGATTTACAAGAAAAAAACTTGGAAACTATATTTATACAAATGTGGCTTTCTATATTTTCTCCTAAATGTATGACTTTATTCTCAAGTTTTTTTCCTCATAAATTTACCACTTAAATCTCGAAAATTTGGATATTTCTTTCTTGTAAATGTATGAATGTACAATAAAGTACAAAGTTTTTTTCTTGTAATCGGGTTGTTTTTTCTCCTAAATTTGCCGTTTTATTCTCAGAGAATATCCCAGTTTTTTCTTTTCTCATACTTTAATCTCAGACTTTAATCTTGAACATTTTTGAGTTATTTCTCAAACTATTACTGTCATCCACCTGCTCAGTTTATTTTTTTTAACCTAAAGTAGACATAATATGCCGCTGTGTAGTTGAGACTTCAATAAAACACCCACTCAGCAAAACTAGATTAGATGCCAAACTCTGCAGGTTTGTGTAACATGTATTTATATGAAACATGGCCTCCTATTTTTTGTTGTTCTCATAGATTGACCTCTTTATTGTCAGAGAATAAATAAAGTGGCCATAATTAGCCATCATATAGATGAGACTACATTTTATTTCATATATTTTCCAGACAGCTCTCTCAACCTGTCACAGTCAATGTTTCCACCAAGGCTCAAACCCCATCACTAAACAAGTATTTTCTTCAATTCGCTGTTCCTCACTATGGTTCAGAGAGATCATCATTGTGTGTCAGTGTATGTGTGTGTGTGTGTAAAGGCCAGTATAATTCTCTTTAAGTTGTAATTGTGTTTGTAGTGTTTCTCAGCAGCTTCGGGCTGATTTATGGGGCTTGCCAAGGCTCTGCTAACAAGGGCCATAAATCCTCCCCTCCACTCTGCTCCTGTTAATCACCTCAGGACAAGCACAGCAGGTTAACAACTGCACATGTGGAAGAGAGAGAGTGCATGTGCATTTGTTTTTGCATGTGTGTTTTATATATTAAATTGTAAGTCAAAGTTGGCCACCTTCAGTCTGTCAGTACAGTGTGTTTAATCTAAGAACGAGGATCAGTACAGATGTAGGTTAGGATGTTGCAACAGGCTATAAATCTGGTACAGTCTTTTTTTCAAATTAAGGACCGTGCTAGTTACTACAAATTAAAGAACCAAATAATACCGCATCCAAACTCTACCTGTGAAAAACACATCACATGGTTTCATTTGTACCAGTTAATGACCCCAACAGGTCAACTAAATCAATGCAGTTCTCAGTTGAGTTACACAACTAGTGAACACAAAACTAATACGTGGGAATCTCAAAATTTGATTCAGATTCTTGGTGTTGTCGTGCACGGTGTGTATTCCTGATTAAAGGTTCACTGTGTAATATTTAGTGATATCTAGTGGCGAAAGTTGAAAATGGCACCACTCTGCCCTCACACTGACCCAGTGGCCACTAAAGTTCGTCCCAGTGTCCATTCTGGGCCTTTTATTTGAGGGGATATGCACTCTGATCCACACTCAAACACGGTAGGTGACAGTAAAGTACCTTAACGCTATAAAACAGATAAAAGAAGAATACCAAGTCTGTTCTGAGCTACTGTGCTACCGGCGCAACATGGTGGACTCCGAAAGGTGACCCACTCCCTGTGTAGATATAAATGGCTCATTCATATATTCAGACTTTCATTGAATATCATTGAATAATTATATGCTAATGAAAACCAAATTATGAATATGATATTCCATTTATGTGATTAGATCTTCCTAAGTCCACCTAAATCTTGCACACTGGACCTTTAAATTGAAAAAGGAGAGTCCTCTGCTATGTTGTGTGTTCTGATGGAGTCAGGACATTGCCCACAACATTCACTCTGCCCAGAACAATCACTTTGCTGCAGCCTTAGGACCAAGGAAAGCCAATTTCTTTCTAAAACACTGGACAGCTATCCTGTGGCCCACCTGACCTGACTGCAGAAGATGAACAACAAAATCATTTACTATGTGCATGCTGTATACCATGTGAATGCTATACTGTGTCATCACAACTTCCATTTCCATTTCCATCCACCAATAAAAACTAACAAATCCTTTAAGTTTCAGTATGTGATATTTAGTGACCTCTAGTGGTGAAGTAGCAAATTGCACAGCTCTGCTTTCGCCTTGACCCTGACCTACAGTGGCCACTAAAAACACCCTGCAAAGTCCCTTCATAGTGGTTTGTTTGACTGTTCTGGGCGGTGATGGTAATGCACCTTAATAATGGATGCAAAACACTATAAAACATGAAAAACAAAAAGAGGAAGTCCACACTGAATTAGACCCTCCTGAATCCCCCTAAAATCCCCCTAAATCTTACACACTGGAGTTTTTTACTCTCTGGGTTTTAAAGGCCCAACAAAATTTTTCAACTAGTAAATGATGCTAAATGTCAGATGTAATAATTAAATCATGCTGACATGAAAGGATTTTCAAACATTATCGCAATGTATGTAGCACCCACCGAGTAATGTGACAAAAGATAGAGTGGGTGGAGTAGTTAGGAAAACATCTTCATGTAGAAGTAAAAGGGTTTATTTACTGTACTGTAATAATAGTGAAAGTATGCATACACTGTTTTGTGTAAAGCACTTTCAAACACATATTTGGAAAATCCTCCGATCCACCTTAATACACACAGCAAGACTTAAATAATCATGGAGACTGAATTTTAAAAAAAAGCTTTGGGGTCATCTGGAGAAATCGCAGCAGAGACAACAAAATAAATTTGATAACAGCCACAGGAGTGGAATGTGAGGAAGTTGTAGCTACATCAGAATATAATAAAATGCCCTCTTCTGTCTACCAGGATGAAAACTGACCTTTCTGATACTGAAACAGTTTTGTTAAAAAAAGTGACTTGGTGAGCAGGAAAAGAAAAACATGCAGCAAGAAAAAGTGGTACAGAGTTTAGTGAAATGCAACTGAATAGACCCACAGTAGCAGTTTTACAATCACTCTGTTAAAGACACATTAATACAACACAGCTACAGTTTATAGTGGTGTTCTGTTGGATGACATTACAACCTCATCTTCCCATGGTTGTCTATACTTGTCCATGTTGTATGTACAGTATGTGTATGACCATACTACGTGTTATAAACTACAACCTATAACCCTGTCCAGCTGATAATCGCCTTTCTTAGCTCAGACTACCACTGTAGGACTGCGTATTCATGTTTTAGATGTGTCCACGCTAAGACGGTTTAACCATCGGGTGGAACCCATTACGATTAATGACACAATATCTCAGGAACGGCTCAACAGAATGTCTTTAAATTTGGCGCGAATGATCATTTGGATCAAAGATTCTCTATAACGTGAAATTATATACTTCCTGTATCCTAAGTCAGGATTATTGAGAACATCATTAATGGATGAAAGTAGATTAATGACGGATAAATAAAATAATAATGCTCTATTATGTTTTTTTTCCTGGTAACTAACATGATTTTATCATAATTACCCTCGTACCCGCCTGTATGCACATGTAACTCAAAAACTACAGCACATTTTGACTTAAAAATTTTACAGAAAGTAGTTCTGTCCCAAATCTCAGTCCTCCTAGAAGATGGTCTGGATCCGGATCTGGATTCAAGAATTATTTAAAGGATTCTTCACCATGGGGAGATAAGACACTTTTTAACATTTCTGAGATTTTCTTAAAAATGAAGGCAGTTATTGCTCTGAAAAAAATCAATAAATAAATCACACACTTGCTGCATAACAATACGTATCAACATGATCAACGTTCTGCTGACCTGGAAGACTGAGAGCAAATTTCCATTTCATTTCTAAATCCGCCATATTTGATGACTTGACCTCATTTGGAACACAGTAACTTCCGATTTTGTATTTATACCCATTGTTCATTCCCTCTTCATATAAGACCTGTTTATCCTCAGTCTGATAATAGAACTAACAGTATAAACATTGAAATCACATCCACTCCACCACAAGTAACTTCAAAACAACTGATGATAGAAACATGATCCAAAGTCTGGGAGGAAGTTTTAAGAGTCAAAGAATTGATTTTGAGCGCATTCACAACATAGTGGAATTATTCATTGTGGTGAATAAGAGGGCGAGGGTCTGCTATCTCTTATTGTCTATTTATAATTTGCATTGTTTGCCCACACGTTTGTACCTTTTCCACCCTTTTAGACAAGATGTGTGTTGACAGAACTCAGGAGTGTGTGTTGCAGACACAGAGAGTGGCCTCAGACAAAGTCAATTTTCTTCTGATCTCTGTCTAAAAAATGACAATTTAATGTCAAAATGTTCAGAAGATATGTAGCTTGTGAAAAATTGGTCCAATATGTACTTGGGTGACTACAGGGTGAAAGAATCGTTAACCACCATTACCATGTGTGTGTTTTTTACTGTATCACAGGAGGATGTTTCATTGTCTGAACTGGTGCAACTTTTTGATTATTTGCTGTGACCAAGAGGTTGTGTTGTCATTGGACTCGAGACTAATAGAGACAGAATTACAAGCTGATGAGCCTATACACATGATTACAGTGTACTGATTGAGTACTCGTGATTATACAAGATCATATCAGCAATCATACTTTGGGAGAAATTCCATTATGTATGTGTGCCCTCCTGCTTCCTTTAATTACATGGTTTTCTTTCTTTCTTAATCTCTTTTTTGCATGAAAACTATGCTCAGATAATAACTACAATTACTCTCTTGATAAAATGTTTATATTTAAAGCTCAATCCAGAACTAATCTGAATTTAAGTTTCTTACAGAAGACATTGTGAAGGCAATTTCATTAAGAAAAAGCGAGTGAAACAACTAATAAAAAGTCGCACAACAAAATATGAAACGGGGAAAAATGTTCTACTGAAGAGTGAGACTATTCCTAAACATACTCTACCTGTCATATTTATATATTAAATTGTAAATGTACTGATACTGTCAATCTGTGATCTAATTATCTGAGCTACTGAAAGGATGCTATTTTTAACTGGCTTTTTATTTCATTCACTTTTTGCTTTTGTCCAGTCATTTTTATTTTTTTGTTGAAATGTTATCATATTGTTATCATCTCATACATGTTATCATGTCATCATATTATTGTTATTACACATTGTTATTACAAATTACTCTGATACCTAAATGATACCTGCAAAAATTTAACAACTGTAAATGTTGCCTCCTTTAAGATGAACAGAAACTGGTATGGTAACGAGGCTGAATCCGAATGGATCTGGTAGTGTGGCTGTGTTCAAATGAAGTTCAAAGTTTTGTAAATAAACCACTTACTGTCAAAAAATTGCAATTGAACAACGTTAATGCACTGTAGTTTTTAGAACATTATAGGGAGGGGTCAAGCTTAAGTATGGCCAGTGCCTCATCGTGTCATGATTTCTGGCCCAAAAAAATCTTAAAACATGAAAAATTATGAACAAGAACTGTGAATTCAATCAGATGTGTCCACTATCCGTGCAACATAATCTGAAATCTTGAGACCAAACTGTGAGGTCACAGAGAACTGGACTTTTGGCCACCAAAATCTAATCAGTTCATCCTTGAGTCCATATAAATGTTTGTCCCAAATTTGAATACATTCCCTCAACATGTTCCTGAGATATAACATTGAGGAAAATGGACCGACAAGACCTGGTGACCTTGACTGAAATCTTTTCAGTTCACTGAAAGCCCACAGCCCAAGTGAATATTTGTGCCAAATTTCAAAATATGCTGTCAAGCCATTCTTGAGATATTACTTTTTAAATATAATGGGAACCAAGCAGATTGATGGACGCACAGACAGAGGCTCAAATGCCTCATCGAGCTATGATTTCTGGCCCAACCAAAAAATCTTGTCTAAATCCACAATTCAGTACTACATAGTCAGTACACCATACTCTCTCTCTCTCTGACTTTCCTTTAAACTGACATTATTCTACATCCTTTAGTCATATGAATTAAGCATTGCTGATGAAATCATAAAAGTAACTCACCTGTCTCTTCATCAATGGCGAATCGTCCAAGCCCACTCCCATCACGAATGGAGTACTGGATTTCCCCATCTCTGCCATCATCCTCATCGTTAGCAGTGACTTGAAGAAGAGTAGTTCCAATTCGTGAATTCTCTTTAACTAATCCCGTCAAAGCGAAGTGGTTGAAGTACGGAGCGTAGAGGTTTTCATTGACATCCACCACTTCAATCTCCACAAAAGTGACAGAGAGAAGCGACACTGGCCGTCCTTTGTCTTTGGCTCTCACAGTGAGATTGTAAAACTGCTGCGCCTCATAGTCGAGCTCCTTTGTTAACCGAATAGCCCCGCTGGCCTTGTCCACCTCAAACCATCCGTTGTAGTCACTGACTAAAGAGTATCGGACCTGGCCTCCCAACCCTAAATCTGGGTCCTGGGTTTCTAACCAGGCCACAACAGTTCCAACTGGGAGATCCTCCAGAGCCCTGGCCTTGTATACACTAGGGATAAAAAGCGGAGGGCAGTCATTCACATCTTCCAAAAGGATTTTTAAAGTGGTCACAGAAAACTTCTGGCTGCCTTTCTCTGCCTTATCTCGAGCCTCAATTTTCAGGTTAAAAGTAGGGACAAACTCCCTGTCTAGTTGGCCTGCAACATACACTATCCCATTAGTGGAATTGATACCAAATTGGCTGGTGCTGGTCAGAAGAGAATAAACAATCTCCCCATTGGGTCCAAGGTCTTTGTCAGTGGCCTCAACTTGAATGACATCTGTACCTATGGCAGTGTTTTCAGGTATGACAATTTTATAACCTCCTTCTCGTAAAAACTGGGGTGAATTATCATTGGCATCCTCTATGTAGACAGTAAGCAGCCTCCAAGCAGTTTTCTGTGGCAGGCCGAGATCATAGATTGTTAAGTTGAGAAGATAGCGATCTTTCTTTTCTCGGTCCATGGGCAGGAAAACACTTATTAGGCCGGTCTCCATGTCAATCGTAAAACAACTATCAACGTTTCCATCGGAAATAGCGTATACAATCTGCCCATTAAATCCTGTGTCGCCATCATAGGCATTCACCATAAAAACACTTGAGCCAATATTCAGGTCTTCGCGTACTGCAATATCTGTCGGAAAAGCTTTGTCAAACTGGGGCGTTTGCCGATTGACAGAGAAAAGATCGATAAAGCCTTCCTCAATTTTGGGCTTGGAGCTAGCTTTGGACTTTTTGAGCAACTTCTCAGCTAACTTTTGGGCTACTCTTGTCTCTTTACAATTGAAACTTTTAGGAGGCGATTTCCCATGAACAACTGAGATGTTAACAAATATGGGGTCAGAAAAGTTCTCACCATCTGTGGCAGTTATTTTTAGACTAAAGACACCATTCTTAGGAGTGGCAGTGGTGAGGGAACGTCGCAGTACAAGGACCCCTGAATCTGGGTTGAGATCAAAGTATCCCCATTCATTACCTGAAATGATCTTATATTTTACTAACTCTAACTCATCTATATCGATTGCAGACATCGTAGTAATGGTTTCATCCACTGGGAAATCCCTGGAGATTACACCCTGGCATGCTACCTTCTCAAACAATGGCTGGTTATCATTTACATTCTCCAGGTGAATGGTTACATTGACCTCACTCTCTCGCCTGTAAGGTGATCCCCAGTCAGAAGCTCTAACTACAAACACAAAGCTCTCTGATGAGGATTCAAAGTCCAGCTCTTTAGTTGTGCTGATGACACCTGAAAACTGATTGATTCTAAAGGGTAACGGCTGGAGGCTGGAAATGCTGTATGTTATGTAGCCATTCTCTCCTTTATCTTCATCTACTGCAGAAACTGTTAATACATTGGTCCCAACAGGTACACTTTCATTGACAAAAACCTCATAAGAGGGCAGAGCAAATGTCGGGGTGTTGTCATTGGCATCCTCAATGGTGACACACACTTTCACCTTGAGCTCACTATCTACTTCTAACACCTCGAGATTAAAAATGTCCTGGTTCACCTTGGTGAACCAGCGCGTGGTGGAGATTACACCTGTTAGGGTGTTCATTTGGAAAAAAGCAGAATCAGCAGAAGGTGCCAGAATATATTCTGCATCATCAGGCTCAGGCTTGATTTTAACAGCCTCTACAATCGTGCCTGGTGGTGAGATTTCATTCAGACTAACATCATACACCTCTTTCTCAAACTTTACATCCACTGTTTGTCGTTTCTTGACCGTGATGTGAACAACCTTGACTGTGGAGAACTTCTGTGGGGTGCCCCGATCTTTAGCCTGCAAAGTGAGATTACAGCCATAGGGGCAAGTCTCCCAGTTCACTGACTCAGAGCCCTTTATTGCGAACTCGCCTTCATCAGATCTTTCTACAAAAAACTGCTCTGACGGGTCTCCACCAACAATGACTACTGAATCTATTTCTCCATTTAAGCCCTCGTCCAGGTCCTCCACAGTGATCATGGCATACACAGGGTTTTTATCAAGCCATGATGGGCTATGGGTGACCACATTTATGACTGGGGCATGCTCATTAACACGTTCTACATGGACAAAGAGCTTGGCTGTGCTGCTGACCCCATTATTTCCATAGAGCTTCATGCCTCGGTCCACTGCCAGGATTTCTAAGTCATAACGGTTTTGCTCATCAATGTTGAGTTTTCCGCTAAGGGACACCACTCCGCTAGTTGGGTGCACTGCAAACAGCTCCATTTTCTCCTTGAAAAAATAGTAAAACTCCCCATTGGAGCCAATATCTGCATCGGTCGCAGTAACTTGTGCTATGCTAGTCCTGAGAGGGGTGCTCTCCGTGATGGTGACAGAGTACGTAGTGGGTGAAAACAAGGGTCGCAGGTCATTCATATCCAAGACTTGGATGCTCACTTTAGTCCAGGTCTCAAGGAGGGCCTCCCCCTTGACGGAGGCTTTAACTGTCAATACATAATTATCCTGAATCTCTCGATTCAAGATGGCTGCATTACCGCCTTTAGTCCTTATTCGCAAGAAGCAGAAATCCCCAAGCACATACTCCTCCGCCTTAAAAAACCCTTCATCGTCTCCTGAAGTGATCCTATAGCGGATCTCCCAGGAGCGCTGGGCCAAGTGGATGCCCATTTTAACTTTACTGTTGGCGTAGGTGCGTGCTGCTGAGTTTTCGTAAACTGTGGCATGGTAGACGGCCTGAGTGAAGCCGAAGTGAGGTCCATCATGAGGGGTCCCCTGGGTGTTCTGGCCGCAGCAGGATGGAGGCTTGAAGAGCAGCAACAGCAGAAGCAGGGCCAGGCCGAGAAGAGGGGCTCGCATGCCTGCCCACTGGCCCATATTCACATCCATCCCATCATCACTCCATTCTGAAACAAAAAGACAAAAAGAGAAAAATAGGTAAGTCACAGGCAACGGTGTAAGACCCATTTTTATTTTGGTAAATTTCTCACCACTGCTAAGTTGGATACAATTTTTGACCATGAGGTAATGAAATGTAAATATTGGGCAAAGGGGTCACTATAATAACAGGATTTCAGGTTCAGGTTACTTTAATTGTACCTGCAGGTAGAACTGGTTTGCAGTTAAGACAAGGCGTCTTCTTGACACAAACATCAACAATCAACACAGGCAGTAGTCAAACATGATAAAATCTGAAAAACATTTTAAGACATTTTTCTGTATTAAAATAGATATACAAATCAATAGAGTAAAATAAGTGACTATGCAATAGATATATTGCTACAACCACTATCCACTAAGCTGTGACTCACCAATCAATTAGTCAGTGAGTTTCTGTTCTTTAAAGATTTGAGGGTTTTCAAACCATGACACAAAAGAAAAAGATAAAATAAATTCAATAAAAGTGTGACAGAATAAAGTCATCATAGTTTTGGGAGTTTTTTTTGTTTTGTTTTTTTAAAAGGAAATACGACTGTTTTTTCCAAGTTGTACAACCATCACAAAACATAAAATGTACTGTTTGGCGCAAATCTTTGCTTGTAACTGTTAATAAACCATGCCGCTTGACAAAGTCATCATTTTCCTGGAGCAGACTTAGGATTTAAAGCAGCAAATGCCCCGGCACACATCCACAATTTGACCTTTCAACTCTCAGGCCTCGCAGGTTAGGACCACGGAGATCG
Source organism: Coranthus polyacanthus (assembly GCA_037367275.1). Classification (NCBI taxonomy): domain Eukaryota; kingdom Metazoa; phylum Chordata; class Actinopteri; order Kurtiformes; family Apogonidae; genus Coranthus; species Coranthus polyacanthus. The sequence continues at coordinate 4,729,829 of JAPQRN010000006.1, read as the reverse complement.
ATTTGAGATCGACTGTGGGAAGGGGGAGTAATAATGTAGCTCAGTTACGGGCAAACAAAATGAAAGCTGACATCATCCTTGTGTGGTCTCTGGACACCGACTGTCAATTGCAAGTTTCAGAAAAACCAGAGGTGGTTTTGAGAAGGAACAAAATAATTGTACAGCTAGGAAGAGGAGAGTAACATCACCAAAACAAACACTAAAGAAAATAACTGCAGAGGAGAAAATGATGGGCTGCTCTACTATGACCCTATCATAACCCTTTTCCTAAAATACATGAAAACAGCAGCCTTGTGTCAAATCTTCAGAAGCAAACCAGATATGGTTTGAGCTGTGTTCAGATTTTGTTCTCTTTTTTGGAGAAAAAAACAGTTCTGAAAGTAGGCAACCACAAATATGTGCCACTATTGGCTTTGGGAGAAAGCCTGATCCGATAATGCCATGTTGTGGCCAGAGGAGTGCCACAGAAGTCTACATTTTCGTGACTCTGCATTTTTAACCACAGCGGATGGAGAGATGGGCTGGAATAAGTCATACCATGTCCGAGAGCACTGATAATAATACATTGCTAAATCTAATTCTAAGCAACACACACACGTACACACAGCTACTGCAAGAGCACAAACTGTGATGTATCAAACAAGAGTCTTAACTTCTGACCGAAAGAACATTAAAAAGAACATTTTTGGCCTTGTGAGCGTGACCAAAAACCACCCCCTCAGCTGAAACAATGCAAACCAATGCCTAAGCCTGCATATAAATACATTTCAACAGTGATTCAGGGAAGAAAGGCAGTCAAATGCCAAAAACAGCACTGTCTTTTCTTTTAAATCTGACCTTAAACAGTCATTAAGCTGTCCACTTCAGTCAGTCAGAGTGGAGGTGGGAAACAGGTAGTGGGGGTGTTTCGAGGACTTTCCTGTTTCAAGTGTCTCAGTGCAGTCTCAGTCAGATTTACTGGGTCAGTACATCTTAGTCCTGCTGGAGGCACAGAGGCGCAGTAATGATGCTGCAATACTGCGTCAACCCTCTGAACCCAAGCTGATTTCACTCCGTGTTTTGCTCTATTTACAGTGGCACAGTCACTACACGTCTTAGTTTGGGCATGTCCTATATTCTTAGAATAAGCTACTACAGATTGTTCATCCTTTTGGAATGTGAGCGGCATTATACATGTTGTGTGATACAAACAGCAGACATACACTGTTTGATCGGCTGGTGATAGGAATCACCTGGTTTTCAACTCAATCAGCCATATCCGCTGACTGGCCCATCAGTCTAACAGTGCCAGTTGAATTTACAAGAAGGAGCTGCACAGTTGTTGGAGTCATGCACACACTAACGTCACAGCCACACATGTGGTAATATGTTGTAGATGTGGAAGTTTTTCCCTGTGAGTGAAGAAGGCAGTGCCATGGTTTTTCCCCGTTTCAGGGGGCTTAGGTACTGTCTGGATTTCAATGTTTCCCCAAAGTTTCGGTAAGATTTAGATGCACAGGTGGGGGTTCTGGTTAGAACATTTTATGATCTAGTAGATCTAATAGTAGAAATGGAATTTAGTGTTTTCACAATCACCTGTTTTCATACCCTTAGCATGAACCGTTTACATCTACAGAGGGAGCAGGTCGGCAGAATAGGGGAGGTTGAGGTGAGGGGTGTTCAGTTGGTCGAAATCAGCAACTTCACCACTAGATGCCGCCACACACTGAACTTATTTCCTAGCTGTGTTTATTCTAACTTACATTTAATATGCTGGAACAAACAGTAAGTGCGCAGAAAATGCTCATTAGACTGTAACAGCCTGCGGCACCACTGCAGTTGCTCATGCAGAGTCAGAGAAGCTTGAATTTTGCCTGCTGTTACTCTCAGTTGTTACAATCCCGCAATGCCCAAGAGGCAGCCCAATATGGAAGTAACATAAACACACAAACATCTGGGCAAAAGTGTCCCCTTGCTATGTTTGACATCACACACACACCCATATATTTCTGGTCGCCAGTGGCTCATTCCTGCTCCCCACATGCTGAATTTTGCCTTGGGGGTTGGTTAGAGGGCAGTGTGCAGCGGGCTGACGTCAAGCACATGTACCTGATATGCTGCTCTGCTCGGCCCTTTAGATAATACTGTTGCAACTGTGTTCACAAGGACGATCTACCAGAGAGAGAAGCCATCTGAAAGCTGCACTGCCATGTCACACCCTGGAGCAAATTTCTGCTTTTGTTTTTTGTTTTTTCCTAAAGTGTGCCTGTAAAAATATTTAAAAAGAAAAAATGTTTAGGCTTTTTCTGTTATGTGTCTATGTGCATGCATCTTTGTGTGTTTTAATGCATGTAGAAAGGTGAGAAAGGCCAGGATGACATATAATTTCATACTTTAAACATCGCTGTGTATGAGGTTGATGCATGTTTAACAGAGGTTGTGTAAGTAGTTGCACTGCAAACAGAGCCCTACTAGAAAGAGGTCAAATATGCAACCAAATTGTCTTGCATAAAGCAAAAACCAAACAAAACAGAAGTCTAGGCACTAAAGTCGAGCCAAACAAAGACTATAATGGACCTAATCAGAAAAATGCCAAAATTCAGGCAAGTTGTGCTTAATGCAAGCAACAAAACACAGTTATTTAAAATAGGCTTAGTTATTCTTAAAAGAAGAAGTTGTACAAGTGGTCTCATACTGGCAAAAAATAACCTTGTTCCTCTGTTGTTACATTTTGATTACTATTTTAGCTTGGTTTTATATCCTTTATATCCTGTTATTGTTAGTCTATAGACTCAGTGATGTTAGTTAAATCTACATAACCCTCTCTACTCAACACACATCTTCACTTATCCCTCGTTTCAAATTAAAAGCTTCAGCAGAGTCAAGACAACCTCAAAATATAGTAATTTAAAACCATGAAACAGCGACAGCAACAAATATATATAAAGGAAACAATGGGATGGGATACATTTAGATGTAAAACTCACAAAAACACTCAAAGGCACTCTTGCTATAATTAAACAGCTTTTATTGTTATTTATAAAAAAGTCCCACATATCTGCATGAAGCCTTCATCAGGGAGTGACTCCCTGCCGTGACAAAAAAGGCATTTTAACAAAGAGACTACCTTGGGTTTTTTTTGTTTTGTTTTTTTTAGACGTACATAATTTACTGATTACTAAAAACACATTAAGAGACAATTGTGACAATAAAGTGAGACATAGAAAGAATTTTGTATATTTAGAAGTTATTTCAGTTTTGTTGTGTACTTGTTAATTGATCAACACTTACAGACTGTAGACATTATACTGAACAAAAAAGACAGTACACGCCAGCCGACACCTGCACGTACACCCTGAAGAAAAACGTGACCCTCCAATTGTCATTATGTATTTTCTACTTGCTCACCAGCGTTCAACCATCAAAATCACATTTATTTTGTTCAAAAAAGGCTACTTTCAAGTAGTTTTGTATTGCCCTGCACTGTATCAGTAAAGAACACACTAAAAACACTTAACTACAGTGACTCAACAATTCAAGTGTCTATTATTTAATTTTAAAAATGAACACAAATGGATGAAACTCAGCAGCTCGCCAGAAACACCAAGAGAAACCAACGCTGTTAAGGGTGCACACATCATAGAAAACATAAGTCTGGTGTTGTTTGCTATCAACAAATTAAATGAAAACACCCAAACCAACAGTTTCAGTCTGTCTGTGAATACTTTCTGACTTCCCCGCCCTGTCTGTGGCACTCAGTGTAAACCCCATCAGTTCTACTGAAGAAGTAAATCTTTACAAATGGTTCGAAAATATACAGCTTGGTTTTTTTTTTTTTTGAAAGCTCCATAATTTCCTAACACAGCTGCAGTTTTTAGCACAAACACAAGAAAATGATGCTTTTGTTTTGGAACTATTTTCAGTGGAGGATTAACTAACACTTTGTCCTCTAGTGAGTATCTCACAGCAAAACAGTGGATGTACAATAGGATTGGTATGAGGTTTTAAATAGGATGTGCTGACAATAAATAAATATACAATTAACATGAGTCAAATTTGATTGTAGTCCTTTTGGGTGTTGAACGTAATGCATTATCCTTATTTTAAACTGAAATGCCTCTTTGACAGCACTCTTCTGCAGTATCACTTCATGTAGAGGATTCTTGGAGCTCTAAAGTGGAGATATTGTATCATTATTCTTGTATAGGCATGAAATTATTTAAATAGGACTAAAACAGCGCACAATTCTACAATATAAGATACATTTCCAAAATGTACCAAATGCAGTACTACTTTAAAACTCTACTAGTGTCAAGTATAATTCTGCTGGTCTAAGCAGTGTGTTTGAGCAATGTTAGGTGGGAGCCGTATGTATCTGTAACAATGGATACACTAGCTGCAGATACATATACAACAATATTTCTGCACCCAATGGAAGTTGTTCAGATTCCAACTTCACTGTTTACACTGATGTTAAATAAAGTGATCTGATAAGTGTGTGTTTACACGCCCCAAAGCATTTACTCAAATTAGAGTAGAGAATTAAAGTAAGGTTTTTTGTGTCCAAGTGGTTCCACCCGTTGTGAAAAATCTTTCTCTGGCTTCATACGTGTTTTTCAAATACTTGTTTAAACAATTCAAGGTTTGGAGCCTTTTGACCATGTAGGTGTTCAACAATCCCTAAATATTTCAAAATCAAGCTTCATCAAAAAAGTTGTTTTGCTAATGTTTCTGTTACACATTATGCACAGAAAGAATAGAGTTACGTCACTATAGGTCTGACATAACACAGTACACAATCACCTTATTGCATCTGAGCTAACTGCAATTATTTTGCATAATCCTGATAATCATCTCCATTCATTTTCAGGAATGTCATATTTTATCACTACAGTATGTCCACATCCATTTCCACCATTTCAGATTTGACTGGCAGTTTTTTTTAATGTCTTTTTGTACCGTCTTCATCTTGAAGAGCTTCACTTCCATTGGTGGGTCAGTGACAAATAAGGGCTAAGATAAGATATTTCAAAAATGTATTTCAAAGTATGCATTTGATCTGTTAAATTGTAAAGTTTGCATTTATATTGGCATCATGCTATTTCAAATTATTTTTTCACAAAATATGCTGCACCCACCTGAAAATGCCAAAAGAACACCTAGAGTGTATATGTAGGTGTACTCAAATTTGTTTTGAAATCATATCACATCATCAAAATGTATTTATCGTGAGTACCTATAAATTTAAATGTTTAATTGTTAAAAGACACACTTGTTACTTTGTTACTGTAATACTGTTAATACTGCAATAGAGAATTTCTTTGTATTCCATAGTATTTCTTCCGTGTATCATATTTTTCATATGTTAATTTTTCAGTGAAAATTAACATGAACAGAGGAACAGGAGCTCTATTTGTATGAATTATGAAACAGCAGAGATTTAATATATTTTATGGGTATATTTTTATTTAAGTTTTCTAGTGTTTGATGCCAATAAATGGCCCTTTGTAAGGTGTACTCTATGTAAACTAACCATTGGTACAGATCATCAACGGTTTACACCAACCCTCTCAACACCATTGAAGATTCCTTCTGATCAGACCAGTCTCTTCTGACTGAGGCGTTTTTATTTTGACTGGACTGTTATTCTGATTATTAGGGTCCATGTAAACGCAGCTGCTGATGCCACCTGCATTGCTCAAGGAGTAAATAATGTTTCTTAAAAACAGAAACTAAAGACAGCAGATATTCAGGAAACGGAAATCATTTGAACTCGTATGCGTCTCTGCTCTTAAGTGCATAATTATCACGTTGTTTCTAAACAGGGAAACCCCACAAGCCTGCGTCTGCTAAATGTTTGCCACGCACGTACCACAAGGGATGGTGACACAGAAAAAACACTATCATTCTCTAGTGAGAAGCCCCACTTACTGTCAGCTCTAAACACCCTCTCATTAGCTTTTCATTACAGGCTAATTGGCCTTGAATTGTGTGGCAAACAGCAGCCTGCAGCCTCCGTGTCCCGGACACAGCGCTGCCGCCACCAGCTCCAACCATGAAGAAGAAACAGCGAATGCAGAGAGAGAGACAGAAAGAGAGAAAGAAAGAGAGAGAGGCAGGGCTGCGGGTTTCATCCTGCATCAGCTACCAGTTCACATGCTGACGAAGCAACACAAACACACAGTGAGAGGATGACAGCGGCAACGCACTAATATATACCAGCAGGCTGAAAATAGTTCTTTAACCCACGCAAACCATGAGTCACACCACACAGAGAACCTATTCGTGAAGACAACAAAACAACGGTAAACATGTCGACCCTCAGATCTTACAGGGAGCCTTCAGTCAGTCTCAACATTCAGAATTTAAATGCATCAGTTAGGAAGGAGATGTAAAATAAGGAAGCGAAATCAATAATATCAGTGAAACATACAGATTCAGTATCTGACCCATCATGACTGAAAGCGTAAGCAGCCACTGCAAATAGTTATAAGCAGACATAGATGTGTATTTGATGTAAATCTGTGATGCGTGCAGAAGTTGGGCAGGTCTAAATCTGGACTGTCATTGTTGCATTTGTTGTAAAATATGTCTGCCTTGTAATTTTAGTGTGTCTTTACCAATGTCATCACCAGACACAAAAACATCCACCATTTGAGTGAAATTGGTGTTTTGTCAGTTAAGGGGGCCTCTCTGCCAAATCCTGCTATGCAGCAAAGACTGGGGCTGTTTTCTGTCCTACTGCGATAATCACAGCCTCCTCTGTCTGAGAGGAGTGTAGGAAGACAAGCAGAAAGACGAGAAGAGGGAATAGAGAGCAGGAGAGGTGGCGAGAGAAAACAAACAGCACAACAAGACAGGAGGAGGAGACCGATGGAGAGACGTATTATCTCATCCATACAGAGAACTGCAGCACAATGGCACCTACTATCACGACTGTCAACTCCGGTTAACGCATGAATCAACAGGAAACCATCCACTGGGCCTGAAAAACTCAATTACCCACAATCTATCATTTGGCGGTTTTGTTACCATTTCAAAAGTCATTGCTTAAAAGTGCATCAGACTAAAAAAGTATAACCACTTTGGATGATTTTCTTTGTTTCACAGAATACAGAGAGAAATCAGAAACAACAGTTAGACCACAGTACGCACGAGTATACTCTGCTGGTATATAACAGATAAAAGATAAAAGCATATACTACAGCCCAGAGCAGGAAGATAACTTTATGGGTTAGGCAAAATATTTATATTTAAAGCTCTTAAGAAGACTAATATCACGTATCAGATTCTAAATGTATTGGCATTTTCAGACTCTTATTTGAATACTGAAGGGATCCTATTTTTCCTTGTCTAAAATAGAGCTGCAACAATTCATCCATAAGTTGCCGACTATTAAATTAAAGGACAAATCGATAATCTGTTCTGAGTGATTGTTCTATGACAGTAAACTAAACATCTTTGGCTTGTGAACCAAACAAAGCATTTGAGGATGACATCTTGCGCTTTGGACCAAACAATTTATCGATTAATCAAGTAGATTAATCGATAATGAAACTAATCGTTAGTTGCAGCCGTAGTTCAACCGTTTAAGTTATCTTCTCGTGTCGTCATATGATTGTGTGTTATGTTTATTATTTGCCTGTATTACAACACGTAAATAATAATAATACTTAAGAATAAAACAGAGAGAAAAGAAGAGGTCACACCAAGGTTGTTCAAGGGCTGGTTCGGTTCACTTTGCTGGTCTAGAACCAAGACTTGCCTACATACGGACCTGGGAGATTATGGTGATCAACAAGACCAACTTAAACTTTCTGACCATAATTTAAAAACAGCAACAACAAAAACAACAACAACAAAACACAGCTAGTGTAACGCTAAACAATATTCAAGAAAAAAATCCTAATGTGACATATTGTGCTGGTAATAGTAATTTTTGCATTTGATTTTCACTGAAAAAAAAGAAAAATTCTGTGACTTTTGCTGGGGTTTGTACCATACACACAGAATGGGGGTAACTGTGTACTCTGCCGGTGAGAGGATGACTCATGGAACAGCACCTTGTTTTAATCACGTAGCTTGTGCTTTTCTATATAGACACTTTAGAATTAAAGTATTATTCAGTTGCAGTACCACCTGCAGAGGTCCACACTAAACTTCTGTTTGTTATCCAACCAAACTTAATGTTGGTTGGATAACAATGAAATGTAGTTAATTAGCATATCTGTCAAGTTGCAGTACAAAAAGCCGACAGTGAATGTTTTACTAAAATAGGTTTAGACATACAATCCTACAACATGTTCAGTCCTGATTAGTTCTCGACAGCGCTGTAAACTGCTGTGTTGATCACACAGCAAAAGGGGAAGAGGAGTAGCGTGGTGTTAATGAGGAGTGTGTTTGTCAACCTCACTAGCATTTAGCTCTGAAGCCGAGAGCATCACAGCATGCACTACCAAAGGTGAGGAACCGGCTCACACATTGCCCTGCTCTGCCCTTACTACACATTTATTACCCTTTTCTCTGCTTCACTGTTTGATTTACAGCTTAAGTGCTAATCACCATAACTGTTCATGTGGTCGATACAAATGAGAATGTAATAAAAAAATAATTGAGTTGAGCCAGCATGAAACCACAATCGACAAAACAAACAACAACAAAAACACACTATTAGAGATAGGACAGCCTTTACATGGTTTATACACCAGAGGGCACTGAGAGTGAACAGTAATAGCAGTTTCCTTGGAATTTTGTCACAATTCTTGAATCTGTATCAATTTGTCTAAGATGTGAAAATCATAGGCTGTACATAAAAAGTGGACGTAGCTATTTTGACGTCACCCCCTGGTTCGTGGACTGTCGTTCTGAAGCCTTGAGTCTGGTGTTTTGGCCGTCACTATCTTGTTTTTTATAGAGCCAGAAGTGACCATATTTGGATGAGAAGGCGGAGCTGGGGAAGAGGGATGGGTGTGTCACAACCCAATCCATACCGGAAACTCGTTTTGTTCTACACAATGAAATGGAATTTAAATCAGTGTCTGGGACAAATTTTACCGTTGGAAAAATATATGATACATTTTTTTAGCCAAATACATATGTTTACTTTTTTTACAACAGTGACATCAGCAAACATAAAGTTAAAAGCAGCTGACATTAGCTAGTGAGCTAAACATAGCATGTCAGTTCAGTCAGAAGGAAGGAAAATTACAAAATAAGTTTAAGTTACATTAAAACCTTAAAGATTCAGGGCTTTTGGAAAGCAAATCAGATTTCTGCCAAGATAACGCTACCGTTAAAAACACCAACCACACTGCTAACAAACACTGTTATGTCAAGGACAAATTTCATCCCTTTGATAAATGTAACACATACAATTGTTTTGACAGCAATATCAACTGTGCATAATGTATAAACCCAGTCATTAGCGCTGTCTCCCCTATTTAGCAGGCAAGCTGATAGGACCATATAATCCAATACAAATTAATGCTAACAATATCCAAACACATGTAGCTAAATGTAGCTGGTACTTCATTATTTACCCCGGAGATTGTGGCTTGGTGAAAATTACGCCTCTCCATGTTAGAAGAGGTAACAGATGAGGGCATATTGCCATTGTATCAGTACTGGGTGCTTGTATGAGGGTTTGGGGTGTAATACTCAGTGTTTGAATGTCTTTTGGCCTCTGTGCTTTGTGGTAAATGACACCTTCTTAATTAAACTGACACCAAGCAACACACACACTGGTCTTGCCTAACGTGCCATCAGGTGGAAATAACCCTGGAGTAATGGTGACACAAACAAGTGGCTGTATATAATAAATGAGAGAGCAGAGTGCAGACCTGCTCCATGATTATTAATGTCACACTAAACTCCCTGCCTTTGTCTCTTTCTCCCACACACACACACACACACACACATCCATTAGGCTGTTAATGCCATCTAGTGTCGATGTCCTTTTTACTGAGAGTAATGCATGAATAATAACAGTGAGGTGAGCAGAGCAGACTTTAACGCCCCCTCACATCACACTAGACAAAGACTGGCTGTTCTTTTGCAATCTGATTGACTCCCAGAGGAGATTTTCACACAAATATGACTGATTCCATTATTACAGTGTTTCCAACACATAGATTGTTACTGTATATTAACATGTTAACAGTATGTTATCAAAGCATGTCATGTAAGTCGGTCTCTGTTAAGTTTAAAAACCAATATATCAGAGTATCGCAAAAATTTTGCACAAATGTTCACTTGGTTTGGTGACTGTTGTTGTGACTTAACAAAACACATTTTTGGCCACAACTGCTAATAGTTCAAAAAACTATTAAATTACTATGTCAGTCGGTATCACCACAAAGTGAAACAAGTGTGAAGGCCCTGGCACTGCATCCTGGGCTTAGCGCTGGCCAGGAAGCTTGTGATTGGTTTAAAGAAATACAAACATACCAGATTTTTTTCCCCATTTTCCAGAATGAAAATGGTTTCCCCTTAACAAAAAAGCACAGGCTGGACATGAACAATGGCAATAACGAGGGTAGTGTTTTTAGGTTTTCTGTTGGTTGCATTCTGCAACTTCACCACTAGATGCCACTATATCTCATACACTGAACTTTTAACTTGGTACAAGGATCGACACTACACCTATATGAGAGATGAATCAGATACTTTGCCGCATTTAATAGCTGCAAGTGCATTTTAGCTGTAAATGGTTACATTTTCTTGATTTTTTGATTCCCGAAGTGAATTAATTTATTAATTAATTACAAAATGGCCAGTGGCATGTTGAGTATTCCTGGACTACTAATTTTTCTTGCAGATGTTGGCAGATATTTTAAGAGAATACAGTGAGGATGACAAAGAGAGATACACATAACATGTCAGTTAATTTGACGTGGAATTGTGTCGTCAGTCGACAGTGAGATGAAATGCAGAGGTAAAACTAAATTCAGGCTTTGTCTTTTCTCAATTCCAGTTGGTCAGTGAAGGTGCTGGCATAAGTAGTGAGACTGCTGTGGGATAAGTATTATGTTAAAGGTCACATGTATTTGTTGTTTGTCACATGCATTAGACCTTTATTTCTTTCCTTTCATCCGGCTACCATCACCAAGTCTATTTCAGACCTGTGGGAAAATGCATCATTATTTATCACTCGAGCTTACAATTCCAGACAAAGGATTACAAGATCAACCAATTATCACCTGCGCTGTGTGGTTCAGCTCCACCCATCCATTCTACTATACAGGGTGAGAAAAGACTGAGAATCAACACCAGTCTAGTCCATATTGAGATGTGAGAAGATGTGAAGTCTCCTGGGGAACTCAGAGAGAGAGTGGGAGGGGCCGGACTCTGCTGACCAATCGCAGTCAAGAATGCTTTTCTTTCTGAACGTCCTCTTGGCCAATGAGGAGGTGCCAGCCAGCTCCTCAGTGCTGGTACAGTGAGAGGACATACACTCACACACACTCCTGTAATGTCATTACTCTGTTGTATTGTCAGCTTTGTTCCACTGCTCTCATTCCATGTTAGTCCATCATTCCTTCCTCCTCCTCCTCCTACATTTTTTTCCTTCTTTTTCTCCATCCTCCCTCCTACCTTTTCTTTCACAGTGCTCCTCCTCCTCCACCCTTCGCAATTCTTCACTTCTTTTTTTCTGCTTTGCTTTCATCATCCATCCTTTCAGTGTCCTTTCTACAATTACTTTATATCTCATTTCCTCCTGTTTGCCTCCAGTGTTGGGGAGTAATTCATTGCATGTGATGTAAATAAATTACAAAATAAAAGAAACTGGAATCCATTACAGTTACAAAAACAATATATGTAATCAAACTATAGTTAATAAAAGGGGTTACATTCAAATATATTCTTTTGGGTAAAATTCTTACAGTACAGGTAGATTATAGGGCTGGATGATACGCCAAAAAATAATCATACATTTTGATAAACATTGACAATTATCATGATAAATGTCAAATCATAATTTTTTTATGTTTAATGGTTTATTTGTGCTGCAGTAAAAATGGAGAAGAAACCAAATGATGTTCCACTGTGTCTATAAACAATATAATGGCACAAACAAACTCTTTTTCAAAAAAAGTTGGGTTTTTTTTGGAAATGTCAACGTTTCCATAAACATTTTCTAATGTGAAACTTTATGGAAAAGCACCTAATGAGTTGTCTCTACGTCTACACAGGCTCCATTCATTCTGCAGAATGCACTCACATTCTGAGTGTTATTACCCTCGCTCCTGCAGCGTTTATTACAAACGGGTCTGTGTGTGTGTGTCCGTCCTTGTCTATCTTCGAAGATCCAGTTTCGAGACATTTTTTTAAAGGATTCTTCACCATTAGATAGGGCACTTTTGGACGTTCTTGTGTATTTCTCAGAAATGAAGGAAGTTATCGATCTGAGAAAAAAAAAAAATCAGGAAAATAATCATGACAATACCTGTTAAGATGATCAATTTCTTGCTGATCCGGAAGCTGATCCAGAACTGAGAGGATATTTTCTTTTCAAAATCCGCTGTATTTTGACCGCAATTCCTGACCTCAGTTGTGAACACAGTAACTTCAGATTTGATATTTACAGTGTCTGAGAGCAGCCGACCACACCGAGGCAGGTGGACATGTTGGCAGACGCCTTTCACTGCTAGAAATTCTACAGTTTTTTCCATCTGAAATCAGGACAGGGCTCTCACATTATTGTACAATGTAAAGCTTGTTTACCAGTGGTGAAAATGCCATCAACATTCAAATGCTCGATATCAAACTTATCAGTCACAGAAAATAAAGCACCTCACACTTATTTATGTGTGTATTTCATAAGTGACATGATTATGTTTAATCTTGCATTACATTTATGTTTAGCTTCATTTCTTTTAAGGCTATTCAAAAAGTAATCAAATGTAATAAATTAATTAAAATAGTTACATTACTTAATACATTTTAGGGTAACTAGCAGTCTGTAACCTATTACATTTCAAAAGTAACTGACCTACATCCCTCCACCTCTTCTCCCTCACTTTCAAACCTCACCTCCACCATTCACATGTCCAGCTTTTTCTTGCTTTTAAACCATTTTATGGCTTATTTGCTCTCTCTCATTACTCCTTCTCCTCTCCATCCATATCCCACCTCCACCTTACAGAGAGAGTCTGTGTGGGTGGTAATGGACTTCCAGTGTGTGAAAGCAGGTGATATTAACCCATTTTCTGCAGAGAAGTCTGGATTCAAATAGCGTCCATCTTTTCATTTCCCTTGTTCTTTTGTTTTCCACCCTCCTCCTCCTCCTCCTCCTCCTCCTCCTCCTCTGCCTCTCACTCTCACTCCCACACTTTCTCCATCCTGTGGAAGTCCAGTCAATACCGGGTGCTAATGATTTTAATTGGCTCTTCTCTGTATGGCGTCCAGGTTTGTTTTGTTTTTTTTCCAAATCCACACACAAACACTTAATAAGATAGTTCTGAGAGGCACAGCAATGAGCTCAGTGTGTTTCTGTAGATGTGTGTGTGTGTTCTTGATTACTATGGGGTAGCTCACCCCCTCCTTCCATTCAGGGAGGTTAGAGGCTTCGCAGAATCAATGGGAGGGTTGAATGGGAGGTGGGTCACATTTCCATCCGGCTGCTCTCACAACTGTGTGAATTAGAAGTGCAACTGACAAACGGTGTTCATGTTCTCTGCCTCAGCTACGTTCATCTGCAAAAAAGGACCATTCTTTATTAACTTCGTCCTTAATTAATGTTGGCTGTGTTTCCTGTCAGTTATGTACTTGTTCCTGGAGTACATAAACTTAAATCAGACTTCTCCAAGTTAAATATGTTGGCTTCTACAAAGTTCTACAAAAATGAGGAGCTGTAAATGCAAACTCTTCTATTCTATTAAGTAATACTACCAAGTGCTGCACATCAGTATAATTCTGAGGTACTTGTACTGTACTTTATATTTCTACTCATCTACATCTTTAATTCAAGTGTTGTACTACATTCGTTACAAATTGTTTTAATTACTAATTACTTTTATTTAAACAACCGCATGGTTTCTTTCACTCAGGATTGTGATTTTATCAATTGTGAATTATCAATATCACACGAAGGTTTTTTATCCAGCTCTCCCTATGAACATGCTTTCAACATGACAACAGGCTCCACCTGCCTGGACCCAGTACTGACACACCTACACCTATACCTATACCTACACCAGACCAGACCAGAGCCAAGCAGAGCACTACAGCGTGTCTGGATTCAGTCTGAACACGGCCTTACATGACACTTCAACAGGCTGTTACAGGAGATCAGTCACCCAACTGCCCAGAAAGGAATAAAAAAACAAAGTGCACCGGTGTGAACGCAGCCACAGGAGGCCAGTATGAGGACATGAACTGCATGAGCATTAACATCATAATGAGCAGAGGAAGGACATGAACCTGTGTCTGAGCAGAGTGGCCGCGATGCTAAAGCAGGCACACACTGAGGACGCTAACGGATGATGAATCCATGATTAATTCATTAAATGAGTAAATGAGTAATCACTTCCAATTATAAAATCTCTTAAGCCATTTAACAAGACAAAACATCTGCAGTTTCCAGATGATCCAGAGATTTTCTATGTTTATGTTCCATTCCGTCATCCTGAAGAACCAGACTTTTACTGGATGCTGTTTATATACCAAACTATAATCACATCACTATGCCCTCGTACAAACTTTTTCAATGTGTCCAAAGCACATCTGTTAGAGCCATGTTTTGAGTTTATATATGTAGAAATATATTTTTTGCCTTTTTAAGATTTTGATTACTTCTTTAAATAATTATTTTCCAGGAATTTTTCTGCTTGGTTTTCTCATTTATTGCTTATTGATTTATTTGTGAGAACGATGGTGATCACATTCAAACATTCATTCGGACTCAAGTAGATATGTATGGACTCAAATAGAACTAGAATGATCATTTCATTATTTTGTATTTAATTGCTTGTAAACTATTGAATTATGGCCAACTATTTTGAGAATCAGTTTGAGTAATTTACTTTTAATAAAAAAAGAAAGCTTCCAGCTTCTTAATGGTGAATATTTTCCGGTTTCTTTCCTCCTCTATGACAGTAAACTGAATATCTGCAAGTTGTGGATCAAACAAGACATCTGATGAAAACACTGATGGACATTTTTCACATTACGTTATAGCCTGAACAACTAATCAATTAATCGAGAATATAATATACAAACTAATTGACAATGACGATAATCTTTAAGTCCTATTTACAAACCGCATTAAGTTGCACAGAAGAAAAATTAAACATCTTTTCACACTGAATGTAAACAAAAAAACAAGATCATTGCTTTCCGTTTTTCTGCATGTTTTCCATAGTGTGCCAACTTTTTCGATTAGGCATTTTATAAAGATAAGAAGATCGCAAGTCAATACAAACAAAACTTTAAGAATATTAAATATTAGGAATTACACTAATTGTGTAAAAATTACAGAGTTGTAAGGGGATTGTGTGATTGAAATGTAACTGTGGACACGAGGCACAGTAACACAGTTCGCTGCAAAGACCACAATTTTCTATATACAGCACGTATTATCATGTTCATACCGTGGCCACTTTAGAAAACCAAACAGGAAAAAGTGAAAATCATCTTCCATTTTTAAAAATACTTTTGGCGACCACGGCGAGGATCTCTGGCTGAACCAGCATTTAGTTTGACCACAAGTCAGAGCGGGGAGGAGGCCGCCTTACAGTCACAACAAACCACTTAAACTGCATTATGTGGGGAATCCCATACACACATACAATCAAATAGTGCTGATACAAGGACAAAATGGCAGTACAGAATGAAGCAGTGTTTCAGCCACCACCTCCCCACCCCCCTCTCATCCAGCTGCTGTGGAAAATGAGAAGCCCTCCTGTTTACCCAGGGCTGCACTCTGAGAAGAGAGAAGAGGAGGGAGACAATGGGGCAGTGCAGGATTACAGAACAAATGCTGTGGGAGAGGTGGAGATGTAAAGCAGAAAAGGAGGGAAAGACAGAGCTGGATGTCTGCTAAATCACTTACCTGCCCTGCAGCGAGCACATGCAGGAGGGAGGGAAGGGAGGGAAATGATTGGGTGGGGTCTTCTCTGGTTACCTGCACTCACTACTGTAAACACAGGCTCAGTCTTACACAGAACTGGAAATAGGACTGGGTATGTTTTGAAATGTTTTGATAGTATGACTGAATGATTTATCATACTGGCAGCGACTAAACCCCTTTCAACAGCTGACTGCGAAATCAAAACATGCTTTTCTCATTCAGGACAAGAATTAAAGGCCGTGCACACTTAGAGTGATCGCTGTACCTACAGCTTTAATGATAGGATTATTCCAGCAGAGTACATCCTGTGAGCCAGACTGCCACTGGGCGGCTATAGAGAGGTGAAGTTCCTTCCGGTGTGTCCCATGGGACCTAACTTTGGAAAAAATATGAACAGCGGTCAATGGGGAGAGACAATCTCGTTTGAATTGTGCCACCATTTTCACATTTTGATGTTTGTCAACTTAAAAGATTGTTTTACGAGTTACGAAAGTCGCCATTTGTCTTAAAGATAGTAAAGCAGCATCTAGTTTAGTGTGAAACGTCTCAGTGGACTGCATCTCTCGTCTCAGGTGATACATCACTGACAGCAAAACGGCCGTTAAATCGACATATTTCACCTTGTTCTTGGAGAGGGAGGTGAAAATGTATTAAAAGAGGTGAAAACAACCACAAGTCTGGTCATGTTGAAGCTGCAGAGACGTCTTCAGCAGCTCTGAGCAGCTTGTGGACAGAGAACGTTGCGATGACGTCACGTCTGCAACTTTCAGGTGTGTCTTTATATTTAGGAATTTTTGGCATCTAATAATTCAACAGTTTTACAACAAACTGCAAATTTCTTGTAAAATGATCATTTAAACTGACAAACATATGTGTAAATGACACCATTAATCAAATGGAATCAAAAAATTACTTGTCTCTCGCCACTGACTGCGATACAATATTTTTCTGAAGTTAGGTCTCATGGGGAACAACTGGAAGGGGCGGGACTTCACCTCTCTATTTCAGTCTTAGTTTCCCTCCTTTCCGCTATCTACCATCTTAAAACTCCCTCCCTCTTGCAATGTGAAAAAACAAAAAGTTGCAACTACATGCTGAAAGTGGCAGGTTTTGACAAACACAGCTTTTTATGTGGCATTTTCTTTTGCACAGCTTGCTTCTCCACATGCAAATGTTCCACCAAAACAACTTCTCCCCTGACGCTATTTTGCAAAGACACTCTTTTGGCTGTGATTCAAAACAGGTGTGATTCATTTAAAGAAATTCAAATTAGACAAACAACCCACAGTTTATTTTTATTTCCTATTCTAGAACGACAGTGGATGGTGCCAGAACTACTGTATCTCCAGTGCTGGTCCAGCTCTAATAAAGTGTGAAGAAAGGTCTGGATATGTACCTAACTGACCGAACTGACTTTTGAACTCGCTCAAAGCAAATCAAACAGCTGTATAGGTTTTATTTGACTATTTCAAGACATATAACTGCAGCCATAGCATAGAGTCACATATTCACATTGTATAACCATAGCTAATTGCATGATATTGTGAGGACTGGGCAGCAGAGCCAAGGCTCAGTGTTTAGAGTAGAAGTCAGTGTTTAAACTGTGTTCACTCACAGATAATAAAGCATTTGCGCTGACACTGTGAAACCTGTGTAGGCCTACATTTTTCCACACAGAAAATTGATTAGGAATCAGTAAGGTCATCTATAAAAATAAAAAAACAAAAAATAAATAAATAAAAACTGCACCGATAAGCTGTATTGGTGTTAACGGCAAGGGTATCTTTCTAAATCCTAAAGACATCTCTATGACATCAGCAGGTTTATCTTCTCATATATATTTTCTCAAATCCCCCATAGATGATAAAAAAAAGTCAAAACTATAAATAAACCACAAAAAGTTACTAAATCTGGGAAAATATTGAATGTGAACTTTCAATTTTCCCTTAGAGGTCAGCGCTGAGGTTTACAGCTCTTACTCCTTACTGTGTTACCGTCACTTGTGGAACCTTGTTCACGTTGTACGCTTTACCACAGCGCTGATGATTGACATTTACTGAATTAACATAAGTGCCATATGTGATAAATGGAAGTCGAACAGTCAAAGAGCTAATGTTAACTGACTGCTCACATTATGGACTTGTTATCCAGCTGCTGGTGCTCAGCGGTTCAGGCCCTGCATCTGGTGATGTTTAAAGATTCTTTTCAATTACTGTTTCAGACGTACACATTGGGAACAAAGCTTGTGTTTCGGGGCTCTAATCTGCTGTGATCCAATAGGCTTGGTGGGAAAAGGCAGCCATTATAACCAAAAGAAAAGGCAGGCCCACAGCTGCAAACTCTCAGTAGCATGCCACATGAATTTTTCATTGTGGTTGATTACTTTTGCAGGTTATGGTTTGAATTATTTAAGTTGAGTAAGTTAACAAATGTCTTTAAAAAGTGGTTTCACTGTAATGGTCTCAGTGTCTCAGTAAGAGTGATATCCAAACACATCACACAAGTCATGTGAAAACTCTGTGTGTAAGTCTTAAATATGCTGTGTCATTGTACTGAATGATTAATCTAATCACAATGTCACTCTGTGCAATTATATAATCACAAAAGGCTGCATTTTAATTAGATGAAAAATGAACAGACAAACCCACTGTGTGTCTGTGTGCAGTCTGCTCATTGTCCTGGGTGAGCGTGTGCAGTTCGTGGTCACATGACGGTCCAGTTTGACAATATTTTGGATTCTAGCTCGGTGACACTAAGCAGAAAGAGGTGCAATGTAAAACATGCAAAGTCAAACTCACTACATCACACAGCAGCACACACAGTGTCAGCATCTCAAACAGCAACGGTAATCTGTACATTTTCCATCATACACAAGAAAGCAGACTCAAGAGACCAAATGATTATGTTGCAATCACAAAATAGATTTTTTTTTTCTGCAGGTCTGCAAGAGTGGGTGAAAAGAAAAACTTGGAATGAAAGTCAGAAAATGTGAAATAAAACCTGGCATAATGATGAGATAATTAAGACCCTGGTAAATGCATGTTAATACTGGCAATAGTATGCACTCATGTATTCAGTTTCATTGTAGATGACCAACTGCACTGCAATGAACTGAAGGCCAGGCAGTTCCAATACCAATGGTCAGATGATATACATATTGTTATAGGCATCCCTAACTTCCATTCCATGTATTCAAGTTTCATTCCATATATTCAAACTTTCACTCTATAAATACTGACTTCCATTCCATATATCTCCATATATATATTTATTCCATATAATCGAGTTAATCGAGTCATTTCATTAAGTATATTTGTCTCAGCTGTAGGAGGCACCAGGCCTTTATTTGAAGGAGGCTTGTTTTAGAGTCAGTCCTTTATTTATAATGTCCTCTGTTTAATAAGTAGAAATGATCGTAATTAGTGCGAAACCTTGTTTTTATCCGCTCCCTTTTGTGGAAAAAAGTACTGCAATGTGCTTTTCCACAAACACTAAACTTCCTATACCATTACAAAATAAAAGCCCTCTAGTGTTTTAATGGATAGAATCTATTCATTGCTTAACAGAGCTTTTACCATGTAAATGTTGTCTTCCTGTCTCGCTGTTAAGTTTCTACAAATTACACTTTAGGTGAAAAGTAATACACACACCTGCAGTGACTGAAACATACCATAACATTTCAGATGATGATCTAGAACAACAAAGTGTTGAAAATATCTGCATTATATTGTTGAATGTATTAAATTCAATTTCTAGAAGTGAACATTGTGTTTAACTGGCAGCCTGCCAAACAAACAAACCAGCCAACAGACACAAGTGATCAGATTACCTCACTGGCGGAGGTAATAGTATATATGATAAAAATGTTAACAAGCCATAATAAAAGACCTGTACAACAATGTAAACAGTATTGCAAAATCTCTGGTAACAAATTGTCTTACCGTATACTATATCATCCTATCGGCCAATCTGGCTACTCCAGTGTGAAAACAATGCTAAACTGGCATTTACTTCTGTGTCCTTCATAGCAAAGCCTTCCACTCAGACACCTGCAATGAACCAAAGGAAACGCTAACAAATCCTGTTTGACTGAAAAAAGACACCAAGGCACCACCTCAGGCAGACAGACCATCACAGATAATGACTTATACTGAAGATAATGTCCCCTGTATATTTATCAAACACACACACACACACACACACACACACACACACACACACACACATACACATATATATCTATATATAGAGATATATATACAGAGAGATAATGAAAACAAGTAAGCAACCACACCTCCAGTCTCCAAGGCTTATATGAGAGGAGATATTTAAACACCAAGGACAAAGTCTACTATCTCCTCACTACTTGAGTAAAATGAGTGTTTTCCTCTATCTGGTATAAATACACACACACACACACATACATATGTAAGCAGAGTGAAAAAAACAACAACTTTAACCTTGAAGTTGCCTGAGGAGGTGCTATCTGTACTCATGGTCATCTGGCCACTGGATAAGCAGCGTTCCGAACCCACTGAGGCAATTTTCTGATACATACATGAGCGAAAGAAATCACACAATCTAGCTCATGCTCATACATATTAAAACCAGGCAGCTCCCTCTAACTAATACTCGCTGAATGCGTGCATGGGGATGGCTCACACTCACCATGTTTCAGTGGCGCAGAAAGCATTCATTTTTCACCAGAGAGACGTGGGTACGACTATGATGTGAGGAGATACCCTTTATCTCACACTCCCACACACACTCAAACACACACATACACATACACACAGAAAGAAAAAGAGGAGAGTGGGTGCATTGCAGAGAAGCAGAAATAATTGCATAAGACTGACTCCGACACCCCATTTACTTCAGTGGCTCAGAAGAAAGGCAGGGGGACAGCTTGAGGAGGCCAGTGTGTGACTGTGCATGTGTGTATGTGTGTGTGAAAACCCTCAAGCGCTAAGTGTGTGTTGGCCTGCTCCACCCCACATGAGAGGAAACTAAATTCAATCAACCTGGACGTTTTTTGAGTGTGTGTGTGCGCTTATTGTTTATGCAGCAGGCTCTGTGCATGTGTAGGTGTGTGTGTGAATATGTGTGCGTGTGTGTGTGTGTGTGTGTGTGTGTGTGTGTGTGTGTGTGTGTGTGTGTGTGTGTGTGTGTGTGTGTCATCTGCGGAGGAAATGAGTCATGCCATGTGACACATGTGGCTGCCACATCTGTATAACATAGACAGAA
>JAPQRN010000006.1:4690972-4708437 GCA_037367275.1 Coranthus polyacanthus | reverse complement strand
CAGAAATCACATTACTGTACAGTGTACAGTGTATCTTAAATGAAGTTCAAGTGAAGAACTTTTTAAAGAACTTTGACGCAGGTCAAAACTCCAGCAATACTTGTACCACACAAAACAACTTCAATATTAGACTAACGTGGTTCAGCTCATGGTCTTCATCATAAAGGTTATTTCTTTTTTTTTTTTTTTCAACATCTTCTATGATGACCCTGATGAAGGTCATAAGCTGAGACAAGTTGGTCTAACATTAAAATTGTTCTGTTTGAGTTTTGACCTATTTCAGTTGGAAATGGTGAAGTTTTAGCAGAAACTCCATTGGCAGTAAACTGCCTAGTTTAACTTGATCTTTTTAAGATTTTTCAGCTTCATTATCAGTTTAAAACAGCTATTAGAAAAGATATTGGAAGTAACCTAATGTCATAAGCCACATTACTTTGATGAACCAGTTAGAATACTAATTACTTTGCATTTTAATACGGTAACTAGTAATCTGTAACCTATTACATGTCATAAGTAACTTCGTAAGTAACTGGTGAGAAAGATGTGTAGATTCCATTGTTTGCCACAGTGACAGTAACACACTGACCCACTCGCAAACAAGCATCTAATCAAATGGATGGAAAGATAAATGGTTTGGATTAACATGTCGCCAAAGTGGAATTCTATCTGACAGCTTTGTCAGCTCTGCGAGTGAATCCACAAATTGTAGCAATTTCCTGAAAAGGGACTAAGTTTAAGTGTTTGTTGTGTCATTTTTTTTGACTGAAAACAGTGGGCATGTAGAGCCTCCGTATCAGCCTAATGATGGCTCATGTGGAGGCTCCAAACCAGTGGAATGCTGTACATCCTCCTCCTGCTGTATATCCAAATATGTGTGGCCAAAAGCCCTGCAGCTCCTCCACTTCTCTGCTGCAAAAATACAGACCAGAACACTTTCTGTCTCCTTCTGACTCTCTGACTTTGCCCCCCCCCCCCGCACACACACATCCTCTTCTCTCTTTTCACCCCCTACTCTTTGCTAGAGTGAGCTCAGGGTTCAGGTCTAAAACTCATTAGTTCCGGCGCCTTATAATCCGTTACAAACAAACAGGCAAACATCCAAGATTAATGGCAGTTCAGTGGCTGGGAAAAAGACTGGCTCAGATTTAGGGCTACTGCACAGCTTCACACTCACATGTAATTTCCCAGAGAACACACAAACACACAGGCACACACACCTTTGTGCTTCAGTTCAACCGGGGGAGGGACTAACAGACTGACCGTTATTTTACCTCTGTCTCTATCACTTGTTCAGCTTGTCCGTCAGTCTTTGTCTTTCTTTCCACTGTCTCTGTTCTGTCTACAGCTATAAATGGAGGTCTGCTGGAGGAGGAGGGAGGGGATGGGGGGGTTGCTATGGCAGCGGATGCCATGGACTCTTCTGGCCAGTGCCCGCCGTCTAACATTCCAGCATCCGAACACAAACCCGTCTTTGCCAACTGCAATAACAGTCACCGACAGACAAAGGCTTACTGGATCCCTCCCAGTTTACAAAGTTAACGGTTTAGCATGACATCATCATTCCAGTTCACAAGTCAACAGCGGCCTGGGCTCTGTGTGTGTGTGTGTGTGTGTGTGTGTGTGTGTGTGTGTGTGTTTTGCTGCCTCATGGTCTATGAGAACTGGTTGAAATCTGAGCCCTCCAGCAAATTTAATCTTCATTTCTCCAAATCTGTCGCTGGGTTAGTCTAACATTAGAATTAAAATGTTAGGTGAGATTTTATAAAGTGGGTTTGTATTCATAGTATTATAGTAGATGGTGGTCAGCATGCCCCCAGTTTGGAGAAGCAGACAAGAGTACTGACAGAGAAGCTAAGCAATGTAATGCCACGGACAGGGGAAGAAACAAAACAAATTTCAAACACCCTAAAAAAAAATCCATACCAACTGTGTATGCTATATTTAGAATATTTTTACAGTTTTTTTCTGTTATTTTAACACCTTAGTTAAGCTCCAAACTGCACCAACTCCAATGTTCCACAATAATACAAACTAACTGATCAAGGCAGCTGTTGACCAGAAACTCCTATGTTCTCTAACGTAAAATGTTTGAAAAGTTGAACGATGCCAGAATCCAATACCTTCTTCTTCGACCTTCTTCTCCTGTTATATTTTCAACTGATTAGACTCTTCACAGCAGGCAGAACAACTTTGCACATGTCAATAAAGGTCTATTCTTATTAAATACTTTGTGGCATGTAAACACGCATCTTTTCAGATCACTTTATTTAGCTTCCATGATTGTCCATATAACCAGAGCTAATAATAAGCATCTGTCATTTCTGACATACTTCAGCGAGAGAATGCTGCCAGAGCAGATGTCATGTAGCAGCTTGAAATCAAGCTGCAGTAAGCACAACGAGAGGAGGAGAAAGATGGCAAACTCATCCATCTACTGAAAACCAAACTATGAAGAACATTCCTACTTTTCTCATGTTTGTTCTTTAATGAATCACCATTCTTTAACACAGGATCTGTAGCTAATTGCACAGCTCTATGTTAATCCACATCCACACTGTGCAGATTCTGTTTCAGTGTTGAAGTTGTGGAGGCGGCTCTGTGTTCACTGAGCTGACTGACAAGAAGCAGGTGGAGCCGCAAAACACAACAGGCCTTCTGCTGCTTCTCTCGCTACAGTTCAATGTTTTAGCAGTTATACTGAGTCCCATTGATTTGCAGTACTGACAACCACACATAGAGATTCGATACTTCCTTAAGGTATGATGAAAATCATTAGTGGTTATAAAGTTTCAAGTCTGAGGGTGCATTGTCTCTGTCTTTGGGCAGCAATACAAAACTTTAATAACTTATTTTCCCTCATGTAAAAAGACAAAAAGGCTCAAATGTACCACTGCAAAGTACAGCACTAAATAGAATTTGTTGGTATAAATCTTTCAGGTTTCCTAAATTAAAGTGGACCTGAGCCATCGGAGCATGCTGCAGCTGCTGTAGACTATACATTACACTGCGTCCTTTGTAAGCCCCGTTATGACTAAAACAGATTTCCTGTGGCTGCCTTTCAGAGCCAGGCTCAGCTTTCTCACCACCGTCGCTTCATAAAGGTATCTTAAAGCTAGAAAGACATTTACAAGGTGGCTCCATTACAACAGGTTTGATGGAAAACATGAAGCCGTCGTGTTTGTGGTACGAACATCCTCGAGCTGTCTTAGAGGGAACACAGGCCTGCAGGGCACATCAACACACTGGGCTTAGGCATAATGAGATTTTCCATAGCTCGGTTTCATCACTGTGCTCCTCCACTAAGAGCCAGATGGTGATTCCTTCTCTAAAATCACAAAGTGCTGACAGTATTGGAGTGCTCCCATAATGTAATGGACTAATATACACCACTTATGTAAACCTCGTTAGGGCTGCTGTTGTTGGTCTTGGTCTCAGCGGGAACACGCATTTGTACTTTTTGAATAAAACCACGATACACGTTAAGTTCAGAGCTTTTCAGTTAAACCTGCTCATTAACCACAGTGGGGCTTCTGTGCTTCACTGATGTCCTTTTATTACACAGACTCAGGCAGGCCTCACTACAGCATGGCACTTGCCAAAAATAGAAAGTAAGAAATAATGCCACTGCATAGTCCACATAATCTAAGCGGACTCAGTCAGAGAGCTCCAGCGGGATTTCCTCCTAGAGAGTCAGAGAACCCCTTTTCGGCTAGAATTTCTGCTCATTTCATCAAAAAAAAAGGTATAATTTACTGTAAATGAGGTTCACTGACCATGAATTCCAAAAAGAAGTGCAAAACTTGTGATAATGGGTTGGAATGAAGTTAGCTAAAAAGGTGGAACATAATCTGCTGCCATTAGAGATTCAATATGTAAGAATCAAGTGTGCGCATGTGCTTGCTAACTCCAATTCTAACCTAGCGCTAGCTAATGTTGCACACTTTGTCTGTTTTAGCACAGCAACGGAGAGACACTTAGGCACTTCGGAGCAAGAGTAAGTCCAGTTTACAGTCTGTTATCATGGTTGTAGACAACCGAGACAGTCGTTAGCTTAGAAATGGAGTTAGCTAACATCAACAGACAGCGAGCTCCTACTAGAAGAAAGACTCCAACACTGGTTTCAAACTTTGGCGTACACCTGTCTGTCAACCCATGAACACATGTTCCTCTGATATTAATGACAGTACAAATTATCCATAATTTCTGCATTTCTTCTCAAGAACAAGTTGTATAATTGCATGTAAATGAGGTCTATTTACAATAAATTCCATAAAGTGTAAAAGTTGTGGTCATAAATTGGAATGAAGTTGGCTAAAAAGTGTAACAAAGAATTCTTTGTCAAAGACCACAGATGCTATAAATTTGAATAAAACACCCATAATTCATTGAAAGTAATGACCATTAATTACATTTGCCAACCATCCAGATTATTTTTAACATCTAACACTATTTTGTAACAAATACAGGAAAGAAGACCATATTTCTGACATGAAAACACTTGAAAGTTGGTCAAATATGTCACCAACAACAGGAAGGTTAAAATATTTTTTTTATCGATGGTGAAATATTCGAATGAAATTGATTGCTAAAAGTTCATTTTCAACTGTATTGGTGTATGAAGGTCTGGTGTGAATTCTAATAACAAAAACACAGAGAGGAAAAGCACAGATGTGTGAAACGGCTGGGCCAGTGTGGTAATGATCCTAACTGTAGCCTGTAGGCCCCTGAAGAAAAGGTGACCTGTGGTGCACAGACAGCAGTGAATGATGAAAGTGTGAGGAAGTGAATCAGGGTACACAGCGGTTCTCTGCTCACATTTAGTATGCAAGGCCACGCTCCTGGCTGTGCAATGGCAGCAGAGTGTTGATTCAGATCAAAGCTCGCTGCAGAGCTCAATTCAGTCACTTATTCACAACTGCAGAGCCTGCATCCTAATAGCCTGAAGGATGAACACTTCTTTAGTTTCAGCTGGCCTTGAGTGAAGTATAGCTCGTATTTCACACCCACTATGTGTTGGCTCTTCTTTGTTTTGACAGTCACTTTCAGTCATGCATTCTGACACGGTGATCCTGTACTTCTTATCTGCAAACTCAGGCAAACTTCACAGTATTCAATGTGCTTTTGGATGCCAGTGTTTTCCAATGTAAAATTCCACTGACAGCGACTGTGAGAAAAATGAAAGAGGTCCCACTGGAAAGATGCTACAGTTAGCATGTCTGCAGGCAGAGCCGCTGTGTTTTAGAGAACCCACATGTTATCAGCTGTTTCAGAACGGAAGGCCAGTCTTTCTTAAAATAATTACTGTACACTCAACGGCCACTTTATGAAGTCCACCTGTTTGGCTACTCGTTAATGTAAATATCTAATAGGCCAATCACAAGGCATCAACTCAGTGCATTCAGGCATGTAGACATGGTCAAGACAATCTGCAGAAGTTCAAACCAAGTATCAGAATGGGGACTTAAAGGTGGTTTAAGTGACTTTGGATGGAGCGTGTTTGTTGGTGCCACACCGGCTGGTCGGAGTATTTCAGAAACTGCTGATCGATCGTTTGATTTCTGCTGCGACATTCGGATGGTAGGGTCAGCATGGATCCATCCTGCCTTGTATCAATGGTTCAGGCTGGTGGCGATGGTGGTGATGGTATAATGGTGTGGAGGATATTTTTTTGGCACACTTCTGACCCCTTAGTACCATCTGAGTATCATTTAAACACCACAGCCTACCTGAGTTCTGTTGCTGACCATGTCCATCCACAGTGAACCCATCCTCTGATGGATACTTCCAGCAGGATAACGCACCATGTCACAAAGCTCACATCATCTCAAACTGGTTTCTTGAACATGACAATGAATTCACTGTACTCAAATGGCCTCCACAGTCACCAGATCTCAGTCCAGTAGAGCACCTTTGGGAGGTGGTGGAACAGACATGTAGAACACATACGATATACACAGTTACAGGTGATTGTACACTAATGAAAACATAATTATGAATTACTATACCCCATTTCTGCTAATAGATCCTCCTAAAGATCACACACTGAACCTTTAAAAAAAACATTGGGCCATGTAAACACATCCTTCTTTTGCATCATCTGTGTAAACAGTTACATTGGATCAGAATCAGTTTTGTTCAAATTGGAGAAATTCTGTCCGTGTAACTGTTGGCGAGTCCTTTGATGTCGGAGTACTTCAGGCTCAGAATGCGGGTCAAACTGTTTTATACACCTCTGTCACTCACAAAGCACAACATTAAGAACAGTCTTTGGTGGAAAAAACAGTGGTCTGTCTGAGGCTTCACTCCCAAACAGCTACTCTGACATATGACAGACAGGTGTTACTAGCTGTACGCTGACACATGTCACATAGTTTTACTCTGCACACACAGATGCAGACAGAGAGAGAGAGAGAGAGAGAAACGAGGCCTAATTGAGTATGCATGTCCAGTCCGGTCTGCCTGTCGGGGCTAAATATTCACAGCACATACCTCAGAGGACTGAGCCCAACAATCAGTGTCCCCTCTGCAGCGCTCAGAGCACCGGGCTGTAGGCAACACTGCTCTGCAAGATAAACACTGAGCACAGGCCAACACAGCTTCAGACACATCTGATGAGGTCTGCCGTTCAACTCCTGACTCCGTTTTTTTTTCTTCTCATTAAAATTCAGACATTCCCATTGTGCCTATGTCAGCAACTGGCAAAGTGATCTGAATGCCATGTTGAGATGAAATGATACACAGATGAAGACTGAGTGTACTCACCCAGACACAAAGTCAGGATGCCGGCAGCGCATGCACACACACACACACACACACACACACACACACACACACACACACACACACACACACACCTTTATAGCCATTTTAGACCAAAATGGACTTTTTAAAGAGTGTAAATCACACAGCTGCCAGTTTCATTAGAACTGAGATCATTAATGTCTTAACAAGCTGAAAGAGGTGGATGTTTTAGTCGGTGACCTTAGTGAATTCACACTTGGCTGTGCTGTGGCTATTGCTGAATATTAGAGTGGTCAGTCAATTTAAAAGAAAATCAACTAATTAATCACAAAATTTGCTGTGATTAATCGCCTTTTCCTTCTTGAGACTCAGGCCTGTAATAGTGGATATTTACATGTAATATTGCATTTTATTAAATTTTTTAATAACAAGGTTTAGACTAGGTTATTACGATTATTTTCATTGGTGATTAATCTGTTGATTATTTTCTCAATTAAATGATGAATTGTTTGGTTCATAAAATGTCAGAAAATTGTGAAAAATGCAGATCAGTGTTTCCCAAAGCCCATAAAGTCTTCCTCAAATGTCTTGTTTGGTCCAAAACCCCAAAGATATTCAGTCTACCTATCACAGAGGAGGAAGGAAACCGGTTCACATTTAAGAAACTGGAGTCAGAGGATTTTGACTTCTTCTATCCGTAAAAAATGATTAAAA
This sequence comes from Coranthus polyacanthus, assembly GCA_037367275.1. NCBI lineage: Eukaryota > Metazoa > Chordata > Actinopteri > Kurtiformes > Apogonidae > Coranthus > Coranthus polyacanthus. The sequence goes on along the minus strand of JAPQRN010000006.1, from coordinate 4,700,982 downwards.
CCTATTATCTATTATCAAAATAGTTGTTGATTCATCTAGTTGTCGACAACAAATCGATTAATCGTTGCAGCTCTCGTTTAGGGTTGAAGCCATACAGCCATACAAACATCATACAAATATACATACAAAAACACTACAAAGTAATTTGAAGAAACATTCATCAAAATGGTCACTATCAACATATAAATGCAATCAGACAAAACTACAGCCAAAATCACATTGAAAGTGTCCAATGAGTTTCAGTTTCAAGTCATTTTGCATTATGTTCCAAACGGTCTGACAGGAAACCAGACTTCTGCACCTCCTCCAGACTCTGTTTTTGGGCTGTGGAAAATGTACCCCGTGACGCAAAATTTTGGCCAATCATAAGTGTTTTCAGACAGGTAGGGAGTTACGTATGTGACTGACAAGTTTAAATACCGATCGCTCTCAAGGTTCAGTCAGATGCGATTCCACTGCTATACTCCGTGACACAGAAGCAACGTGGCAGCTCCCAACGGCTTTAATCTACTATGGTCCAACGCTGGTCACAGGTCAGCCATCACAGGAAGTAAGCAAAACACAGCTGCATTAATTGTGTAGTTTTTTCACACGATAAATATTTTTAATTAATTGCAAAAATTTACAGACGCGAAGATTACCCGGTTAAACTTGGAAGATCACCTCATCATTATTTAACTCTGATGACATCTGGGAAGTGGAGAACTGTCATTTGTTCAAATGCACTTTAAAAAATCTACAATTATGTCAGTGAAAGAGCCTAGTTAGTGACAATGTGAATTATGACTCTTGCATGTCAGGAGTTCAGATGGAAGTCACATAATGCTTTTATAGAGACTAAAAGCCTCAGAATGGATGGATGGATGGACAAAGTGTATTCGCCTTAAGTTTGTTTCCTTCCACTGAAATGCCTGCTGGTTATCATGTTGTCTTCATGAACTGTCTAACAACAGTAACAGAAAACTATGTATTGTCAGCACAGACAGCAATATGCAATATTGCAATATGAACGTGCATGATAAATGTGTCGCAAAAGCCTGAATTTTAATGGATAAGATGTGAAACAAGTTGTGGCAACTTTCAGCAAAAAGAAACATAATATTGTAAAGAAGAGTAAGATAAATTAAACTTGTTCCTGTTTCCCTAATATATAGATTTATTTCAAGAAGTGTATTTGTTCAGTTTAGAAGAAAAAAATGGTAACAGGAGTAGGCTTTAAATTCTTATATTGTAATGTCTTATTTAAATGATTGAATATTCATGTACAATGTGATTAGTAAAAGCAGGTTCCAAATAATTTCATGTCTTTACTCGGTCTACATAATAAACTTCAATATTTGTTTATTTATGACAAGTCAAAATGTCATCACAGTATTGAAGTTATTGCACATGGCAGATTTCCCTCATATCGTGCAGGCCTGATTAATAGTAATTTAGTGATGATTATCCTCATACTGGCTGAGAACAAAAAGAAATAATCACATTTTCCTTTAATTGATTTGATCCGCAAACTGCAGAACACTTCTTCAGAGTCTCTGATCCACCTGACTGTAAGAGAAAAGCACATAACCCACTGAGAACTCTGCTCTGGTTTAAACTTTTTAAATCATTTATCTCGCTGCCTGGTGACACATCGCCTGAAACCAAACTCCTCTGACTTGGAAAGAAAAAAAGAAAAAAAAAAAAGAATCACTTTCTCCAATCTGTTTGGCCTCTGTCACAGCTCTGCAGAATTCATGGCCCTGGTACTAATATATGCACATTTGGTGGCCTAGTGGAGCATTTAAAAAAAAAAAAAAAAAAGACAGGCCAGGCCGGCCCAGCCAGGCTGTCTGTCAGCCCGGCTCTCTCCTGATCTGCTGGGAGCCTCTCAGTTGCTAAGTGGCTGTTTTAACATCCACGACAAGCTGGAGAGCTGGGACGCACTGTGTCAATATTCATGCAGCGCAGAGTGAGCTGACATTTACAATGTGACGAAACATAAAAGCCCTGGGAAGTGATGCCGCCTCCGCCGCCACTCTCGGGTTTGCATGCATGCCGAGTAAACACACAGCGGGACCTGCCCTCATTTCTGATCCCTCAGACCACTTTATCAGCCCCCTGCACTAACATTATTTTCTACAGCTTCATACAGTAACAGCAAAGTAATAGATAGCTCTTTTACACACACACACACATATGAACATGCACAGTGGAAATCTCATTGGGTACAGGCCCACATCAGAGGTGTACAGGGGTCAAAGGTCGCAGCTGCTCCTTATCACACAGCCACCAGCTAGGCCTCCTTTGGCACACTGCGAGCCTCCAGAATGGATTGTAAACAGCCTCTATGAAGTGAATCGAGGGCCCACCACTGGCTGTTTGCTACAATTTGGGGCCAATTTTTCATGTTTCTTAAATATCTCATTTATATTCTCGGCCCCACTCCCTTCCAGCATCCCTAATCTGTCACCATCAGCCAAGGGGGAGGCAGTGAAGTGGGAGGTTTTTTTTTCCTTTTTTTCCCAGTTAGTCATCTCCCTTCCTCCTGCTGGCCAGCCCTCCCCACCCTCCTCCTCCTCCTCCTCTCCTGTTAGACCTGATCTTGCCTGTATTTTTTTTTCTCTTCTCCTACGGTTCTGCAGGATGGAGAGGCATCACACTGAGGCGAGAGAGCATCTCACACACACCGAGAGAAAGGAGAGGCAGGCAACAGGATGGAGAGGGAGGGGGAGACGGCCAGAGGGAGTGAAGGGAGTGAAGGAGAGAGATAAGAGGAGCACAGTGTGATAGGGAGGACATAAACAGGGTGCTCCCTCCCTACCCGAGGCTTAAGAGTGTATTCTGACCACCGAGAAAGCATCCTAGAACACATCTCACCAGGGAAAACTGGACTAAAACAGTGTGATTTTGTTGGTAATGCCTATCAGCACTATGGCCAGGCATTAAACCTCAAATACTTTGTTATAAGGAATCCTAGCAGAGAACTGAAAAGCACCTCTGGTCAGATTCATGATGTTGTTCTCCTCTTGGATCAGATAGTTCCTAGAGCTGGGCGATAAAACAATGATGATAATTATTGGGGCTGCATCGATTAATCTCAGTATCAGCCTGTGCAATTATATAATCGCTAAAGGCTGCAATTTAAAGGTCTAGATTTAGGAGGTTTAGCAGTCCAATTGCAGAAATGGGAAACAATGGTGATATTTTGGATTTAGTGACACTGAGCAGTGAGAGGTATTGTGTAAACCATGCAAAAATTAAAGTCCCAACATTTTTTTGTATTTTTTTAAGATCTTGTCTTCTTTTATATTTTTTTATACTCTCTACTTTAAGTTTGTATATTTGATCTGACATTTCTAAATTATTAATCTGTGCATTTTTCTCGTTAAACAAGCAAGTAGACTCCAGTCGCAGTCGCAAAATTGGCCACAATAATCGCAGTTTGACTTTTTCACCTAATCGTGCAACCCTAACAATTATCGTCATATAATTTTACATTATTCTGTGATGCGATTTTTATGTTATATCATGTTATATCACATCACAGCATCAATGTGCTCAAACAGTCAATTTTCTTCTGAACCTTCTGTCTGGAAAATGCCATAATAATATCAGAATGTTCAGAAGATGTGTGACAAAAAGATTTGTAAAAAAAGAATTTACTTGGGCAACTTTGGGAGGAACCAATCGGTCTAAACCCATAAATCACATTTTCCCATTGGAATGAATGGGACAGAATCTGCGTCTTGTCTCCTAAAGGGGCAGGGTATGGAGAAACCATGTGACACTGACACAGGTAATGACTCTTAAGTGAACTTCCTTGTTTTGAACCGTCTTCAGTGCAGTTATTAAAAGCATGGCAGTCAAATCTTAACACAGTTGAAAGCGACACGGAAAAGTGATTAAATATGGCATTAATGTTTTTAAGACCATTCTAACCAACTCAGAACTGTGATCAGGCAATTATGGAATAACTGTACAAGGCCTAGATAAGATATAATTTACTGATTCAACATGAGCAAGAGGAAGGGAGCAGATAATTGCACTTTTTGGTGCTAAAAAGCGAGTAAGTTGTGAAAACGAAGTGAGACAGTCATTTTAATTGTCACCCAGGCATAACAATGAGCAGAAAAGTATACTGAGCTGTTTGTGCTTTGCTGTATTAAGCAGATCAAGAGAGCAAGTAAGTAGGAGGAACAACAAGCAGGGTTTAACAGTAAGAAACAAAGGAGACATCATGTGAATACGTGTGCCACTATATAATAAGTGTAGTGAATTGACGGGATGAACAAGGTATTATTGTGGCGCTAATACATCCTCTGGTCTGTCAGAGAAAATCCCAGCACGCCTGATGACATTTCAGTTTGTTTACTGGGGATTACATTGTGATATAAGCATGGGAGTCGTGAAAATGTGTTTGTGTGGTTCAGCGAAAAACATGCGTGTACACCTGAAGAAACAGCTGACCTCTTTGACCTCAAATTTCGCTCTGCATTATTCTGCTTCCTCAAGTCCTTTTGTGCTCAGAGTGAGTCACTGCAGGAGGAAGTGTGGCGCTGATAGACTAGCACTTACACTGCGATGGCCACCTTCTTCATCACGTTACGGAGAAGTGACACTCTAAATCTGCAAATCCAATCTCCAAACTAAAGCTTCCTCCTGAGATGCTATAGCCTGGACCAGTCGCTGCTCTACTGAGACTGTGGAGTACACTTTCAGCCAATAAAAGGCTCTGAGCAGACTTCCATTTCTATTATCTACATATGTTTTTTCACTTCACTCAGTAAACCAACATCATTCCACTAGAATCCCTGCTAAGAAATTGCCAATTTAGCCAATTCATAAAGTCCCACTTCTACTCCGCTATCATGTTCTTCTTCTTTTCCTCCTTTTCCTTCCTATGCCATGACAGCTGCCCCAGTCCCCAGACACAAATAGGGCTGCACAATGTTAACAAGGTTCTAACCCGGAGCTGCACATCAGCCCTCGAAAATCAAATCAGCATGCGTCATATTCGGTCTTCACTCAGTCCTCGGCCATGCCTTCAGTGGACGTGGGCTGTCGGAGCCACTTAGCAGCAGCACGCTGTGAAACACACTGATAGGATCAGACCACATCTGTGTCTGCTGGTAGATACATTATAGGTAACTACTAAGAAGGGGGGAATCAAGGGAAATACAAGAAAACATTTGATTAAAGAACAGGGCAGTCTCAGGCCTGCACAGTACTGTAAACATAGTCCACATACTTTTGTGTATATTTAGTGGACTGTTCCCTTATAGTTCAACAAGAAATCTACAACGGTGTCTAGATACCTTTGAGCACATAGTATATATTACTGTATTTGCTTTTAGGATGATGTTTATCAATCACAGATGTAACATTAATACATTTGTAAATGGCCATCTGCTGAAACGGGCCTGAACACTTAGTTCCACGAAATAAAACACAACCACAAATCAGAAAAAGTTGGGACACGATGTTAAAATGAAGACTGAAAACAATAGATTAGTTAATCGTCTTTGACCTGTATTACAATGAAAACAACACAACAGAATAGAGCTGGACGATAAAACGATACTTATCGTGATATATTTTTTGTATTGTCTTTAGGGTTGTTTTACTTTATCGTGTTTGGACCATAAAGAAGACGACTGATTCTGTCTCGTTGAAGAACTCAAGACTGTGCTCATTTTCAAAATAAAGAAAATAAGAGTCAATCGCAAAATCAGAGACGACAGGTGTGTTTTTTTGTCTTGATACGTCTTGTTCCATCCTTTAAGGATTTCATTTTTTACACCCATTTCATCTTGTTGCGTCTTTTACGTTTTCATTTTGTTGCGCCTTTTATGAATTTTCATTACCACAAATAATCATCTGGTTTCTTCAACTCACTCAGGATCAAAACTCAAACCTTTAAACTGAAACAAAATAATGATTTGACATTTATTGTGATAACTATTGATATCGAGTGATATGAAGAATTTTTTATGTTTTTTCAAAATAAAGAATCATTTTAATTTTGATTCCTTCAAATGTGTTCCAAAAACGTTGGGACATTAAAGAACTGACCACTTTGTAATGTTGACATTTCTTTTCAGTCCAACACCAGCACCCTATAATTTTCTGGTTCTCATGTTAAAGGTTTAAAGGTTAACTACTGCCCCTGTTACTTGTAAGCCTCTACTCCTGCTCAAAAAATAGGATTGGTAGGCTTTCGTACACAGAAAAAAAAAAGTTTGACTTTAAGAATCTCAGTGGGCTGAGGTGTCCCCCGACAGATCATTTGAATCAATCGTCGACTTTGAGAGGGCAGCCCTAGACGTAGTGTTTTATTTCAACTGTGCAAAAAGAGAAACGGAAGTCTGCGTGTACACTTCAAAAATAGGAAGAAAGACTGCAATTCGAATTTGTGGATCATGATTATGAAAACATCATAAAAACACTGTGATATGACCTTTTGGCCACAGTGCCCACCGCTCTATCTAACGGACAGGTTTGGTTATTTTATAAGAAAACCAGAAAGACCTAGAAACCTTAGGAGTACCCGGTCACTTCCTCAGCAGCGTGAGATTAGTGGCAGAAAAATGTGGGAGAGTGAGACAGAGAGGAGAGGAGGAGGACAGGAACTCTTCCTGCAGTGTTGTTCAACTGCCTGTCAGATGCTCAGAGCCCATGGTTACCATCAGGCTGCATGTGTGTGTGTGTGTGTGTGTGTGTGTGTGTAATTGTGCTAAAAGAGCGGGAGGGAGCGGGAGATGGGGCAGTGAAATGTTAATGAGGGCAGTGGGAAGTGAACAAACAGCTTCCAGCCTGATGAATCCTTTCAGACAAAGACAGAGACAGAGAGGGGGGGGGGGGCTGCTGTGGGAGGAACTTCAGGGGTCAAACACTCAAATTTGAATATAAATGGATGCCGATGACCCAGCGGAGCAGTGCTGTGTGTGTGCAGCATTCGTTACATGTGTTAATTCATCCCCAGGTTCCATCACACGCTGCCTCATTCTGATGGACAGCGCTCAGGCTCGGAGCGAACAGCAAATGTCACCCTTGGCTCCTGTAACCCAAGAAATCAGCGGCAGCTACACACTATCATCAAAAAGCACTAAAGTCTAAAGAGCGACACGTTACAGTATGCTGTCACCTACTGGAAAATGTGTTGCTGATGAGTCATTTCATCATCCAGCCACATAGTCCTGAATAGACGAGTGAAGTGGTGGGAGGGTTACATTTACAAGTGTATTATTTGTCCCAGAGACAATGGCACATTTCGACCACTTAACCTGAACATGAGGCTCTCATGGTCAAAGGGCTGGACCAAACAATGAGACACTAAACACGATGAGGTGTGAGGTATGCACCTTATTGTAATGTCACTAATGGTCTCTTATTTCCCACATAAAAGACCTGCAACAATGATTCATATGTCACCTACTAGTTGTTTTATATTTGATAGAAAATAGTTACATTCCTGGAGCTGAGGGTGACACATTCAAATTGCTTTACATTAACTGTCTCTTGTTACAAGGTAGATACGGGTCAACAATATTATTTGAATCTAAACCCATCTCCATCACACAGCAGCTGTGAGATTTACACATACAAGCAAAAAATACAGAATGTAATATACAACGTAGGGCTGGGCGATCTTGATCAATAGGTCATATGATGATCTTTTGAAATAGAATCACGATCCACAATCTGAATCACAATTTTTCTCACCTCTTATAACATGCTAGCCTTTTACCAGCCACTCTTTTCATGGAACCCTAGCTAAGGTTAGTGTTAGGGTTGACCTGGTGGATGCTAGTTACAACCAAACTATAACAAATTTTCCTCTGGTTTTCTCTGGTTTCTGGAGGTTTAGGCATATAATACATGCTGGCTTTTTTTTATTGTTATTTGACTAAAAACTGTAGTACATACATCTGTATGTGAATGTATGCTTGTATCTGCATTTTAACTGCAAAAACTTGATTTACCTTCCCAAAGAGTGTGTTTGGCATTTCTTATTTATTCATTTAATCCTCCTCTGATGCAGAAGCCGGTGAAACAAGCAGAGGGTCCTTTGGTAAACTCTCCATTTCTAGATTAGATTTAAATCCCTCTCGGTGCTTAAAACCTCCCTTTCACTTGGAAACATGTCACGTGACTGGAATCTAAGTCATTTAATTCGGAATAAATATTTCCTTGATGAATCAATTAAAAAACGACTTTTAGAACTAAACAAACCCCTAAAGTGTGTAGTAGACTGGGTTTTCACGTTAGAGGTTAAGCTTTGTACAACTTGCTGAGTAAATTCAACAACTTAAATGAGTTCACTTTTGTGTTTTGGACTTCTTGCTAAGCTCCAGCGTTGTGTTTTGCACCTGATTACAACAACAAAGCGCTGTCACCAGGTTGCCTGTTTGGTACGGGAGCAGTTTTTGCTCCCATCCGAGAGGCTTTATCAAATTCCACTTGTGAAAAAAGAAAGGAATTCGAACAGAGATAAGAATTTTAAGTAACTCTGAGCTTGGCTCACTATCCTTTACATCCTGTCAAGGTTTAGCTGCTGTTTAGAATTCAGCCGTTTAAGCTGTGGCTCCTCTTTTCTCTGCATTTAAAGATAACATAGACTTCTTTTCTTTACAGGTTTTAATACCTCTCTTGTCAGGTCTTTCATAAATACAGCCACACGCGCAAATGCCGCCTCACCAAAAAACATAGAGATGATAAGGTATGCACCTGTGAAATATGACTATCTGAAGGTGCACTGAGACTGAAATGTCAACAGCTTAGAGAAACTGTCCATCTCCATGGTGTGTCATTGAAGCCAACCTCTGTGCGCCGTTTTCATTTCCTTCACTGTATACCAGGCCTTATCTCTGTTCTCCAAAGACATCCCAAACCGCCTCAGCACTGACAGAAATGGATAAATATGAAAAAAAACAGCTCTTTTGTATTGGTCAGAGGTCAGGGGCAGCACACAGCCTGCAGCTGCTTACCATTCATTGTCACTTAAGGACACTCATGCAGAGTGGGAACTTGAACCGGGGTCGTCTTCTTATAAACACTCTTTAGAGGTGGATCATTGTGCTAATATCATGAAAAGCAGAACCACCTTTCATTAGAGCTCAACAGAATATCCACTTCTTAATAAATATGTTTCCCTGAAGTGGATAATATGTGACATATGACATGTGTCTATGTAGAGCTATGTGACTATATATTTATTGTCATTTGGGCGATAGCTTGTGTTCTTCCACACTTCTACATGAACGTGACACAGCACAGGGGGTCATTCCTAACGGGAGAAGGACGACCAGCCGTGACAAAACGAGGACCTAAAAACTCCACAAATTATGCTGCAGATGAGTCCAACAACAGGCTCGAACAGCACTGACCTCTTGTACTACCTACGCATGAAACATATTGAACAGTACGGAGAAAGTACAGTCGCATACTCAAAACAAACCACACACTACGACATTTGTATATTTTGTTAAGCTTGATTGAAAGTCTGCCTAATAGCTGCTATGCTAGGTCGGTCCACACCAGCTACAGGGGCCTGACTAGCTGGGTTTCTTCTTAGGTGTGGAGCCTCAATTCCGTAAGCCTCCAATGCTGTGAAAAGACAACTTTTATTACAGATGCCGTTATCGCTAAAGGAAGCAGGGGAAAAAAAGGAGCAAGAGACGAAAGGAGAGGCACAGGGAGAAAGAGAAAAAGAAGCCATTGTTATCTGCTATCAGCTAGGCAATCTGCTAAGCTATCACCTAAGCTAACAGACCTACAAAGCAGGCTGAACTTAAAATAAGCAAGATATTTATGAAAAGCTGGTGCTTGACTATAATACGCTTATGTTACAACTCAAAATTGATCACTAAACAGGGAAATGTAAGGATTAATTCATAGGTAACCTATAAAAAGCAGCACAGCACAGTGTGTTAGTGATAGGAAGTAAGTGTAAGTGAGTAAGTAAGTGTGTTTTTCAATAACAATATGGTAAATGTTATTGTGGATGACAGTTTGCATTCTTCCACTTG
>JAPQRN010000006.1:4668656-4688088 GCA_037367275.1 Coranthus polyacanthus | reverse complement strand
CACACACACACACACACACACACACACACACACACACTCACACAAACACACACTTGTTGAGGGCTGCGTCCCTGCTGACAGATGGACCGTATTGAAGATGGACAGTCACGCAAACGCTGAAGTGTGTACACAAAGATATTCATCACAAACAGACAACACACTGAGAATAACAGAAACCTAATATAGGACACATTTTATTACTTACTTTATACTATACTTACTGGGTTTTGATTTATTCATTTGCTTTCATGAATTATTATGAGACAGAAACTTCCAGTCTTTCAGTCTAACTCAAAGATTATGTTAAAACAGAAAAAAAGATATATGCTCATATTCATGCATGTCTCATATGACGACATTCAGTTTTGGGTTTTCTCCACCTTATACTTTAGTCGTCTTTCCTTCGACCTGCTCTTTTCATTAGTCAACGCTTTTTTGTGCTTTGTAGCGGCGGCAGAAGCACAATACACCACAAGCAGTGTAAGAACAAGATGGAGTCAAACTCTACGGCCAAATATAAAGATATAGATAAAAGTGGACTAGGTACAAAACCAGTCACCAAAACAGTTACAAGCAAGGACGCTGCTAATTAGGGAGCACTAGTTTGAAGACATCGGGACTTAAATCATCATGAAGGTGTAGAAATCGTTTGAACTGAAAACCCCGCTGTGTTGCAGAGAACAAGGCTGTTCTGGGAAATGTGTACAGAGTGTGGCACGTAATGTGTGCCACGATTATCTCACCAAGGCCTTAGAATACAATACAGAGAAGAAACCCAAATTGAACCTCTGAGAGTTAAGTCTATGGCGACAGTGGGGAGGAAACATGTCCTTTAAGAAAGAAAGAAACTGATGACATACTGGTGTTATACAGTAAAATAAACTCACTCACATCATGCTCAAAGACAATATTTAGTTTTTATACTTATACACATTTTGTCCTACTAGTCCCAAATAGCTAGGAGGTCTTACCTGAATTCAAAGCTCAGGTCTTAGGACATTAAATCTAAATTCAAGGGGTGAACTTACCACCATGGTTTGCGATATTACAAATATTTTCTCACGCTTTCACTCACATTAGCTCAGACATGGGAAGTGGAGAAGGTGATATTGTAACAATTACGAGTATTTGTAATGATTACTCCTCATTTTTGAGCCTGAAGGCAGGAGGCGGCATAGTTAGACATCGATTTAAACCATTTCTGTCAAACAGAAGCAGTAGTAGGCTTTATTATATTTATTTTATTTATTTTTTCTGTTAGAACTGTTTATGCATGTTATTTAGTAAGATACACTTCAGGAGAAGAAAACAACAGCTGAAAAAGGTCAGCAAAAAGGAATGAATATACATTACAGAACAAAGTCTCCACAGTGGAGGGTAAAAGAAAAAGATGTTATTCATGAACTAATCTGGCTGCCCCGGTCGAATCCATCCGCTAGTGAATGTTCTATTAGAGGAGCGGATGGATTCGGAAAACATTGTCAGGTGCACCAGGTGGCCATGTCAGAGCTCATCTCCAGCTGCCAGATTCAGAGCTCACCCAAATGCCTACTACAAGGAGGCACTCTTTCTGTAGCTCAGGTGCCGTTTGGTTCCACATTTCTCCTTTCAGGCTTCTTCAAATCCCTCATCCTCCTCAATTAAGAATCCCGAACAGGCTGAAGAGGCCGACGTAGTAGTTATTAAAGCATAAAAGTAAAAACAGCTGGAACGGTTACAACCAATTAAAAGGAAATTAAATGGGGAGAGCAACAGAAAAAAAATCAAGTGCCAATACATTTGTGAGAACAAAAAAATAGAGGGTCACGGGTTTCTAAGATTTCAGACGGAGTTGCATTTGATTTTTGATTTTTAGCCAAAGGCACACACAAGACAAGGCCTGCTTCCCCTGATGGTTACCTCTTAGTATATCGTGACTCATGCCAACACAAACTAATCCAAAATGTCAGTAGGTTTGCATTAGTTGTTGACAGCATTAACTGCCGTTTACTCAGCTTTGACAGAAAATTTGAATTTGTCTGACCAGGTTGTGAAAGGTGTTGTAGAGACATCCATGGAATCAAACGATGTGGCACCATTCTGGATCTTTACTGGTCTTTATTGCAGCTATTGACAACAGGAACTGTATGGAAAAACGTTCCAAATGGAGGTGATTTATGTGGCTGTTTTCTTGCTAAAAATGGAGCTAAGTCAGCTGTAATGTAAACTATAGGCTGACGCAGCACATGAAGATTATAAACCAGCAGTGTAGTTTCAACAGAACTCTTGAGTTTTTGTTTGAAGCAGAAAACCTGATGCCATAACGCAGATGTGCTGTAAACAACAATAAGCTTCACGCTCTGCTCAATGAGTGACACACAGGCTACAAGACTACAAAAGACTATTACCTCCTGCTGCTGATAGTTCACAGCATTCACTAAGCATTAAAAGCTTAACTGAATGTTAAAACCTGGAGGTGCACTGCTGCCTCTAATAGAGTGACTTTAATTTGTAGATAGATATTCCGCACTTGTCTTAACTGACATTTCTTATTTAGGTATTTAGGTATTTTTCTGCGTTTTTCTGCTTTATTTTAATAGATGTAAGTAGAGAGAGGACAGGAAACAGGAGTGACATGCAGCAAAGGGCCCGGGCTGGATTCCAACCTGCTGTATGCTCTGCTTTCTGAGCTGCTGGGCCTCCCGTTTTTTTTTAATCATTTTTCATTCTTGTTATTGACATTGAATCATTAACCAACGTGTTTTTGCTGCTTAAACCTGCAGATGGGGTGTGAACTTTGTCAAAAACTTCATCTTTGGTGTCAAAGTCTTGTGTTCATGGTCATCATCCGTCCCTTCTCCTTCATGGTGAGCAGGGTACTGAATAAAACTGTTCACTTCATATACACACTCAGACTCTGACTACGTTAGGTATACAGTACAATAACTATATTCTGGAAGGAGACAGGGTTGCAGGGGCTTGGCGTGAAATGTAAACCAGTTCATGTTTTGGCCTGCAGGTGAGGTGTAGCCCCAGTTGTGAGGATGATTGCCTAGTTTGGTGTACACAGTGTACAGTACACCAACAGTGTATTAGTCCAAACGCTGTCTATCTTTCTGTGTAACCTGACAGCAACGACTCAAAATGGAGTTTCATGGCTATCCAATGTCTTTGTTGTGTTTGTTTAAGCTGTAATGCTGACCTCTTTACAGATGTCGTAAGTAAAAAAAGACAGACTGTGAGCTGTGTAAACAAACCCACCTTACAAAGAGTACCAAATTCTTGCACTCAACTCTGAGAAAAACAACCCAACATCTACAAAAGAAGACATTTTCATGCAGGCTATTGTATATCCACAGTGGTGTTAATTGCACACATAGCTGACTTCGATCTCTGACTGCCAGCTCAAGATGTTTGGCTCTTCTCACCCTTCACAATCAGGGTCTAATCAATGGCGGCACCCTTGTGGAATTTCTCAATCAATTTTCAATGAAAAGAAAAGACAATCTTGAGACTGAACAAGCCATGTTGTTGTGTCTGCATCATGTCTACGTGCTGCAAAACCCAACAAGATGGCTGCACGTGAAACTCAAGTTTTGTACAGATTAAAGAAAAAAAACAACATGGTGTCTTATTCCTGGGCCACACACCTTACTTCACCTGTGTGTGTTCCTTTTGTCACCATGTTAACAGGTTAAAGCAGCCACACAGTCTGCATTAGAGGCACATTCAGATTTAGATTAACTGTATTAGACCCTAGGGTAAATCCATGTGTCCATTTTATACAATGTAACACTTTTAAACTGGGCCAGGCCAAGTATAGTCATTGCTCTAACTCTGTTTTTCAAAAAAACACATATTTTATTCTTTGTTCTTAGTTTTAAATGCAGTTTTCTGGTCAATGAAGATTACAACATGCACCTCAAAAATAGCCACTGTATAACTGGATGGATGCCATAGAAATCACTTTACAAATCACTTCACGTTTTTTCTGAGCGGCTAATTGGCAATTTGTTACCATAGCGACCAACAAAACAGTATAATTTCTAACTAATTAATAGCTTCTACAGCAGTAAGATCTCTGGTATGTTGCCGTTTTACAGTCTCTGCTCAGCAAGCAGCGTTTTCTCATTAGATTATTGCAAATTGCAAAAAGGCTGAGAGGGGCCTCATTTACCTAAGTGCTATGATGTTTAAGGGGCTTTTATAATACTGGAGGTTTGTTTTCTCTCCATGTCTGCTTCACGTTGCTTCCAGACACCGTGGGTAACAGGCAAGATAATTAAAACACCAACAAGACAAATGGAAATAGTTAATATGATTAAAACTTTCATTAACACCTGCACACTGAGCCGCAGAGTAATATGCGTTGATTTGTCATAAAATTGAAAATTGGTCTTTGTTTGCAAGACGGACTCAGTTTTAAAGTTGTACCTTGTGTCTGTATCTGTCCTTGCAACCATTAAAACACAGAATGAGGGAATCTTTTGGAAGAATGGTATTGCATCTGTTCAGTAGAGTTCAGAGAAGCTGTTCTAGAGGCGGTGTGCTGGTCCAACGCCTTACTAAGACACTTTACGTTGGCTTCTCCTTTAATTGAATTTGTCACCTCTGTGCCAGACATCCCTTTTTGAATTGCAAGTATTTTAGCTTAATTTGATGTAAAGTTGGTGCTTCTTTTTTTCAAGATTTTTTAGTGTCAAGTGGCAAGTGTCAAACCCAAAAGTTATGCATAATTATGGGAGCGGCTGCTGTGATTGAACGGTGAGTGCAGTCTCCCGTGCTGTGTGGGCTTTGATTCACATCTAGTGTTAGCTCATCGACGTTCAGACTCTTGTTCATTGAATAACATAACGTAGTTGTGTTTAAGGATTTACACTAACATGACCGTCAGAGGATTGTGTCATGAAATTCACTGGTATTTAATTAGCTAAAATAATTGCCGCAACGTAGCTGCATAAGCTAGTGTTAGCATTAATTCATATTGTATTATATGGTCTGTCAGCTAGCCTGCTAATTAGCTCAGATAGCCATAAATAGTGTTTATACATTTCACGACTTTCATATTACTGTTATCAAACACAACTGTATGTGTTAGCATTTATTAAGTAGCTGATATTACTTCATGGTATTTAATGACACTATTAGTCAGCGTGGTCTGTGTTTTCAGCAAATTTTGGTTTTCCACAACTCCACCTTCTTAATGCAAATATGGGCGCTCGTTTCCAAAAAACCAACATGGCGACGGCCATCGCGAGCATCTCGAGGCTTCAAAACGGCAGATCCCAAACCAATGGGTGATGTCACAGAGGGTTCATCCACTATTTATATGACTTATATACATATACTGTATATGTAAAAAAATGAAAATAATAAGTGTAAAAATGGCATTCATCCATGACAAAAAGCTCCCCAGCCTCACCTGACTTCCTAAAACTTTCTTCCAAAAAGCCCTGAAGGCTAACTTCTCCCAGTACCAATGGTCCAGCCGGCGAGGAATCTGGGAACCCACTGCATCCATGAGTTTGCGACACACACCTCAATCATTGGCCATCAGGCTGCCCTACAATGCGGTATTAAGTTACATGAATTAATTGGCCTTTAGTTGCAGAAATTATTGTCTGTTCGCAAATGGTTTCAACCGGATTTTTAGTGTTGTTCAGCCAAAACTGGTTGAGAACCACTTAAGAAGCAGAAGTCAAAATCTGTCCTTTTTCTAAACATTTACTGAATAGTTTATTTGGAGATGATGCTCTAATGTTTAATATTTCACAGATAAGTATAATTGCAATCAAATGTAAAGATAGCCATCCTCACTGAGAAGCCCTCCATCAGTGGGGACAGAGCGCCAGAGACTCCTAGGAGAACAGTTCTTCATACTCACTGTTGACGGTCTGGGCTGCATACGGGAGGTGTTGGGAAAAGCTGAGGAAGGTGTGTGTGCTGTGACTGAAGCAGTCGAACACGCCGCAGCATATCAGTAAACACCGTTAATCACAGGTTAGCAGATGGGAACGTTAATTGCAGCGGAGGAAATAACAAGACCCAGAGGATGCTTCTATTTATCGACACCCCCACTGTTACTGATAAGGGCTGGACGTGTGTGTGTGTGTGTGTTCATACAAAACTGTGAGGAGTGTCTGGAGGGGGAAGAGGTCACAGAGAGAGATTTAATGTATGAGCTAATCCACACTTCGCTTTGTTGTCCTCACATCTTGCTCTCTTTTACTCTCGGTTTCTCCGACACCAGGGGCGAATCAACCTTTTTAAAAGTCGTGGGGTCTGGGGAGAGGAAGGTGAGTAATTTCCCCTTGAAAAAAATAACAAATCACAATTAACTTCCTGCATTATGTACATATAATAAATTGATAACTGCCTGTTTCATTGTCACAGGCTATTAAAAAAACAACTTTTGTTAACAGATAGTTGTGATTGTGGCCAATTGGTGGCAATTTGAAATGGAACAAAAACCATCCACAACAAAGAGCCAAAAGCAGGACACAAATACAGGTGAATTAATGCTGATGTCGATTGAAAACCCTGTGCATGCTCCAGGTTGGGGATGAGTGGAGGAGTGTAAGTATCTCAGGATCGAAAGGTGGATCGGTGCAGCTTTGGCAGTGATGTGGACTACACCGGTTTGTTGTGGTGAAGATAGAGCTGAACCAAAATGTGAATCTCTCGGATCTATGTTCCTATCTTCACCTATAGTCACGAGCTGTGGGTGGTGACTGAAAGAACGAGATCACAGATACAAGGAAATGAGACACTGTATGTGTCACATCTGTTAAAGATAGGGTGAGGAGTTAGGTCATCCGTTAAGTAGAGTTGCTGCTCCTCCACATCTCTGGTTGAGGTGGTTTGAGCATTTGGTTAGGATGCCTCCTGGACACTTCCCTGGTGAGATCTTTTGGCCAGAGGATTATATCTCTTGGCTGACCTGGGAAGGCCTCGGTGTTCCCCCGGAGGAGATGGAAGGGAGAGGGAGATCTGGGCATCCCTGCTTTGGCTGCTGCTGCCCCCACTACCCGAATCTAGATAAACAGAAGATGGATGGATAGATGGAGGCGTTGCAACGCCTGCATCCCATCCAGTTCTGTCCCACACACACACCCCAACCAAATCTACTGAATAATAGAGAAATTGTTTTTGACATCTTATCAAGAACATTACTGTGTAATTATTAATTGAGGTGTGAGAAAGCAGTAATGTGACTAAACATACAGTAAGTCTGATGGGATGAGAAGAAAAATTCTAGGTGATGCAAAAGCCCCATGAGACAAATGAAATGTTAAAATGTAACACACATTTAGTTAAATCACACAACTTTTTCATGTATTTTAACTAAATCCAGGCCCAATATAACAGTTTTTTCTTTTATAATTAGGCTATTATACCTAGAGAAATGTACAGCAAATGTCCTAAAAATGGTCGATCCATATCACTTCTGGTTTCAAATGTGTTGATGTTGTCCCGAAACAAACAATGTGCGCACAGCTTCTACAGCGTCGCAATCAATCAGTGTGGCTCTGTGCATCCAATAGCTGTCTAATTGATGCACTAATCCACTCAGTAAGTACTGCAGCTCCGTGGAGTCTGCCCAAAGCAAACACAACACACAAGTCATCAGTGACCCGCCTCTCCAACGGGAGAGTGGAGCAGGACTGGCAGAACATCTATAAACTATAGATCAAGGAAAAGAAGTGCATGGTCCCTATCTGCAGACTGGACGACCTTTGGCCTGAGACATCGTCAAATGAACTCGAGGAGATGTAGATGGGACACCTTTTGACTCTGACGCTCACAGTTTCTGTAATATTATTTAGAATATAATGATCCTTTATCGACGTTACTTAAATACTTAAGATATGAGTGTGGATGTTTTTTTCTAATAAAGTTAGGGTTTAGGGGAAGTTAATATTCCATCAAGCTTGATGACACAGGTTGAGGCTGATTCATGTATGTTTATGCCTGGTATGTACATACTGTACATGTGGCAACTTTTTGGGTAACTGAAGAAACAATTCTATGAATATGGAATGAATGGAGGATGTAGTTCGTTGATAATTTTCTAAAAAGATTCATAGAAAGAACCATGTTGTGTGCCAATTAAAAGGTCCAGCTACCATAGGTGAGCATGGGAGAGGTATTCAGAGAGGCTGGCTGCAGACATGCACATACTGACTCTTGAAACTGCAAAATATACCTGAAAATATTACTGCATGGCAATAAGACAACTGAGATTTGCAAATTTAAAGGAGGACAATGCATTTTGTTTTATTTCAGGTAGTGTTTAGCTCAAGAAAAAGCAGAAAGTTCAGATTTTTGCTGTCCACATATTGAGATTTTGACTGATTTTGACTGAAAAGTGATATTCTAAAAAACTGAAGGAACATGTATGGTGTAAACTTTGTTTTCTTGTTTGGGTTGATGTTGAACTTTTTGACCTGTATCATAAAATAATTTGCCCAAAGCTTGCAAGAGCAGGTGAGGAGCAGTGCTGAACTGGACTACTACTACTACTGAACTAAAGTGTCATTAAAAGAAGATTGTCATTAATGCTGCTCCTCGAGGAGGATTCAAGTTTAAAATAGGTGCTTTGAGCATGCACTAGAGACACAGGAGGGGGGTGCGGGGGTCAAAGGAGGGGACAGAGCTATAGCTGAAGCAGGAGGAGATAGGAATCGATCGTGGAAGTGTGTTCCCCCCCACCAACACTGAGGTGAAAGGAGAAGCCTGCACGGAGGAATGTCCTACTGAGTAATTACTAGAGAACCTCTCTTAACACACACAACTGACCCGGCTTTCATGGCCGCTCGTGTTAATAATCAGCGTTCATAATGAACAGAATCCATAGGTCTGCTGGGTTAAGGTCCTAAACAACCTTGTCCAAGCAACAGCAACCAAGAAGCAGCAGGAGGTGGTGCTGCTGCGCTACGCTACTGCCCTCCTGTGGACATACGGGACATGGACAACCTGTAAAGGGCAACAAACCCACCTTCAACAGCTTGTGGCCCAGATATAAACATTAATGTACTGTACTAAAAATACTCCATTACAAGTAAAAACCCTGCATGAAAAATCCTATTTCAGTAAAAATACAGAAGTAATAGCAAATGTAATGTAATTAAAATGTTGACGTAGTAAAAGTACTGGTTTGGTCGCTGATACATAATTCTATATGACATTACATTATTAATAGTGAAGCACAGTGTTGTCGTAGCATATTGCTGTTGGAGGTTGGAACTAGTTTACATCCAGTTTTATACCCAGGTAAATCTGAGGCCTCATCACACATTAATGGCAGAGGAAAGAAGATGAAACAAAGTTCTGACACACAAATCTGCTTTCAGTTTTAGGATTTTTTTCTCCAGTCTTTTAACAGTTAAAGGTCTTTTCTGATTTCATTAGGAAAATATTGCTGAATTGCGAGCACTGAAAGGGTTTGTTCTCCAGTGAGATGCTCACTGCCTTGACATGGTTGACTGTTATATGCAACGTACAAGCTCAATATCAGAAAGAATATATCAAGATTGTAATCACAACATTTTGATCAGTAAATGTATTTTAGTTTAAAAAATGTTTTATATCTTTTTGTTTCAGGGTTGCCTAAACCCAAGGAGCTGCTGCTATAACATGTAAAATACAAAGGGTAGGTTTAATAAGCTATAGTTTCTATTGACACCTTTTCAGTCAATATTGTTTTGTTTTCCATGTAATTTACTGTCTTGTTGTTGATTTCTGTATGCATAAACAATCATGGATCCCTTATTTGTACCTGATATCCATCAGATAAAAACCATAACATGATGCAGTGCAGTGGGAAAAAATGTGGCCTAACCACAAGTGCAGTCACGACATGTGACTAGAGACGGCTGGTTTTACTATTTCTAGGTATGTGTTTGAGTAAAATGAACATCTGTGCGGCACTTATTGGCAGAAAATGACAACTGGTGAAAATAAAAAAATAAAATAAATGCAGAGAAAACAAGTTCATATCAATTTTAACAACTCAATACTATGTTTTAACTTTAAATCAACATTTGGTGGAATATCCCTGATTTCCAGACTCAGTTTTCATTCATCTTTCACATCATTCTGTTTGATAACTTGTGACGGTCCATCTTCCTCATTCATCCCACATTCCAGAGGTTTTCAGTGGGGTTAAACTGTGTTATGTACATGTAGGTATATTTGTAGAGAATCAGCCCTTATAGACACACCGTTCTCATGCTGATGTCTCTGATAAGGCACAGAGGTTTTCCTGATTCTACTCTTATAAACTACTTAACCTCTCGCTCACTTCCCACAGCTTCTTTGCCAGAGCGTCATCTCGTCCCTTGGCTCCGACTTGTTGCAGTGCGCAGTTCGAAAAGTAGCGTCCGCTGAGAGGCTCGATGCCCTCCTGGAGAGCGCAGTGTAGGGTGGTCTGGGACCCCCCCTCGGGGTCCAGGAAAAAGAGTTTAGCAAAGGGCATCATGAGGATCTGCTGCCACTGGCTCAGACTGCGACACAGCTCTGTGTAGATGACTCCTGTGAGGAACAGAAAGGACAGAAAACAGGGTTTCTGCAAGAGTCAGTGTTTTAAAACCTTTTTAAGATCATTATAAATGCAATTGAGACCCATTTCAAATTTTAAAAAAAACTATGAGGGATTTGAAGGAAAATCACACGCTTTTAATGTTGGCATAGATCCACATGGTTTCTGTAGTTTCTTACCGGAGTTGCAGTAGTTAACATTGTCAGTGCTCCTCATGTGAATACACAACAATATTGGGTGATGGCAGTTGTTTTTCTGACTTTCCATGTGACTCTAAAGTCTTTATATCCCAACTTCCTAATTTGAGCGTTGTCATTTTAAATATCGTATCAGCCCCGAATTTTGCAGTCGGTGCATCCCTAATTTTGGTCATTTATAGGTTTGGTCTATTGGTTGGACAAAGCACAGACTGAGACTATTTTCTGAATTTGTATAAACCATTCCTTTTAGGTGGTGCAAAGACCAAAAAATTGTTTTAGGTTTCTTGTCAGCACCAAAGCAGAGCAGAAACTTAGCGAAGTCCACAACTGACCAGTATGTTAACGTATGCATATCGAGTCAACAATTACACCCACTAAAGAGCTTTACCAGCAGCTAAGACATATTACACTCTGAAGAAGCTAAATGACTATTTGTGTGTCTCTTTATAGTCTATATGGTGTATTTTTGTACTGCTTCATCAAACATTTAGAGTGTTAAAGAGATGGTGATCGTAAATAACACACTAAGCTAGCTAATCACAGCCATGTAGCAAAACAGCCAATCACAACAGAGTAGCGCATCTGTCCAGGCAATCCATTCCCAAAGGATCAGTGTTACACTTGAATTGTGAGGCACTGACCTGGGTGGAGGCTGTAGCAGGTGACACCAGTGCCCTCCAGCCGGTTGGCCAGCTCCCTGGTAAAGAGGACGTTACACAGCTTGCTGTTGCAGTAGGCCTGGAGGTTGTGCCAAGTGGACTGGCCTGACACCAGATCCTTTTTGGAAGCCAGCAGAGGGAAGTCAATGTTTCCAAGGCGATGCAGGAGCGCAGCCACGGTGACGACACGGCTGGGGCTGCACTGCTGCAGACGCTCCAGCAGGAGGTTGGTGAGAAGGAAGTGACCCAGATGGTTTACCCCGAACGCCACACCAAACCCGTCCTCGGTGCAACCAGAACCCATCACACCTGAAACACAGACAGACAGCTGCTCATATCACTGACTGTCTTTTGGCTCTGCTGCACTGTGGTAGAGAAGGAACGTGTCCTCACCTGCGTTGTTGATGAGGATGTCCAGTCTGGGTTCACTCTTCAGGAAGCCTTTGGCGAAGTTTTGAACAGACTTGAGACTTGCCAGATCCAACGGCATGAATACCACCTGATTGTTTCCACTGTCCTGAACAACAGTAATGCTGAGTAAAGGCCGGCTCTAATACACATGTATAATAAGTTGGAACAATACTGCTACTGGTCTTGAGGGCTGAAAAGCAAAAGTTACTATCTGTATTTGTGCATGGGCTGTTCATCACTGAATATCTTCCAGACTGCCAGTCATAAATTGTTTTGTTTTTTTAGCTGCCATTTACCTCCTTGACTGTATGTGTTTAGCTGCTCAAAACATGAACATGTACATATAATTATATACCTAAATTAATTTAATAACAATAACTATTAACTATAAACTAAGTAAGTAACACATTGCCTATTAATTGTCAGAAGGCAAATAATTTTGGCCTTGTCATTTTTGTTTTGTACTTGTTTCAACTCTGCTCACCGTTAAAACATCTTCATCAAATTTCATGGAGATTTTGTCTGTCTTTTGGAAGTAATAACACTGTATTATATTTACTACTGATAATTTCCTTGGAATACTTTTGACCTTAACTGTACCTAAAGAAATTTTGAATGTAATGATGATGAGAAGATGTGGGTTGGAGGAGATCTGATAACACCAGGAAAACATAAACAACGTCATGGGTTAATGGATGGATAATGTAAAGCCTTACAGAATACTGTACGTACACTAACACATTCTATGTGCTCTGTATGCATCTTTACACATGGCTCCTTACTCTGCGGATGTCGAATGCAGCAGCCTCAGCTTTCTCTTTGTTGCGGCAGGCCAGGATGACCCTGGCTCCTCTTCTGGCCAGCTCCAGAGCCGTGGCCTTGCCAATACCTGTGTTGCTTCCTGTGCAGGAAAACAATCAAGCCTACCACAATCAATAACACAATACTGACAGCAAGGCACCGTCTTAAAAGTACAAACACACTTATGGAAGAACTTTTTTCTGATAAACAAAATGAAAATATACTTGGTCATTTTGAATATGTTTTAGTTGTAGCTCAGTTATTCGTGCAGTGTTCAATTTGTGACAACAAATCTGTGCAGACAATCTTGCACAGTCTTAAATCTAATATCTATTACAGCTGAAACAACTGATTGAATAACTGGTTTGTTAATTACCAGACAATTACATAAGTTAAACTGGTTCCAGCTTCTTTAAAGTGAACATGAGCTGCTTTTCTCTGTAGAATCAATAGAATAATTTTTACATTTTGCAGTGTAGTAAAAACGCCACTTTTGCATTTGTAGGCCATTTTCCGACACATGCGGTTACATTATAAAAAAATAAATACATACTGTAAACACGCCCACACTATGGCAAAACTCCACTTCATGCAGCAGTAATATGGGTCGAAACACAAATATATTCTTTTGCGCAGACAGTGATTGTCTGTCTTTACCGGGACCCTGAGTCTAAATGAATAAAGTTTGATATATAATATTAAAACACGACATTTTACTGCACATTGACCTCTTTTAGCGTTACTTCTCATACTTTAAAGGCAAAGTATGGAACAGTTTCCTTCAAAAACCCAATATAGCCTGATACATTATTAATCCTGCGTGGTGGTGCATTTCCCTGCAGAGACCCTGCCCTCTGTCTGTATTTTCTACTTTCCTCGTGTTTTGCTGTGTTCACGACGTCCACGGGGGCGTGGACCTTTGCCAGTGAGTTTGTGTGTGCAGCCAATAACAGCGTCGCTCAGCGTGTGCGGGCGGAACAACATAAAAACAAAGTTACCGAGGATTTCTGTTTCGGCTGTATATTGCTTCTAAAACATTCCTGATGAATTTTGCGGAGGTGCGGGTGTGTTTAGGGTATTTGCGTTTTTACAATACAACTAACCGCTGTGACAGAATCCGGAAATAGCGTTTTATTTCACGGCTTTTTATCTCGCTATCGGCAATTTTGTTTTGAGCGGCGGTCTGAATGATGCTAATGTGACATTAGCCAGAGTCGGCAGGTGAAGTCATTTAGTTACCTGTAACAATGGCCGTCTTCCCGTTCAGCTTCACTGGACTTAGGCATCTTGCTCCCCTGAACACACCGTAGTAAACTATAACATAAAAGGCAACAGCTCCAGCTACGAGGCAAAGTAGCACGGACATCTCTGCTGTCAACTTCTGTCAAGATGGCGACAACTGCTGTTAACTTTATCCGGCCATGACTTTTAAAATAAAAGTAGGGTTACGGTTAATAAGTATTAAATGTTAAATTCGTTAAGAATTGACGCGCCAGAGGTCGTTGTAGTTACTATAATTTCGTGAGACGTTGCTAGTGATAAACATTGCGAGTTAGTATGATATGAAAGATAGGTGTCATGTCAGTAATACACTCAATGTTTTATTTTGAAGGAGATATCAAACAGTGAGCCCTTTAGGAAACTTCCGTCAGCCGTCTTTAACAGTGTTGACCAGCAGATGTCGCCATTCCTTCAAAAATGAAATTTGAATTTAGGAGAAAGTAGAAATTTTGAGATAAGTAACTGTGCAACCGTCCTTATTTATGTTAAATCCCTCTGTTTAAAAAGTCATTAGGATGGACGAATAAAAGTCCAGCATTCAAGATCACCTGTGATTCTCTGTAGAAATTCAATATAATAGTCCTTCAATATCAACTTTGTAAAAATTCTGTTAATCTGAAGAATGTTGAGTGGCTAAATGCCAATCACTTAAAAATCTACTTCTAACCTTCCTCAAAGTAGAATACTTGTAAGAGTTTGGAACACAACTGTTTTATAATTCTTCATAATTATTATACTTTGAGTCCCGGCGCTTGGCCAGTATGCTTTCCTAAAACTTTTTTCAAACAACTACGAAGTCAAAATGTTACCACATACTAGTAATGACCCAAATGTACATGTCGCTTTGTTTTTTTAAGTGAACGATGATCAAATATGTAGTAGATTAGAACTAACAAAAGCTGCTGAGTCACGTTGATTCAAAGCAAATCAAAGTATTATTACTCACTTCTTATTAGGTGAGAGGTTTCAGTGAAAGGAGGGGGCGGGATCTGCATCGGAGTCTTTATGTAAAGGAATGCATCATGTGTGTGTTGGTTATTTAGATTTGACATTTATTCTGAGTTTAGTTGTGACAAATCAGTTTATAGTTTAAGGGACCTGAAGCAGCAAACATGCCAGGGTTATGCAACATTACTTTTTCATGCTAGATAATCCTGTTATGTTTTAAGATTTCAACACCCTTTCTAGTTTAACCAGACTTCTCACACAGTGCGGCGGCGATAAAGGCCTGCTGTGAAACAGGTCTTCTCCCTGAGGAGCACGTGGAGGTGGTCTGACCTGCCTGATCAGGTCTCCCACTGGAGGCGTACTGATGGTCCCGACAAATGACACGGCAACTTCATTTGTATGTTGGCTTCTTTCAGGTCAGTAAGGACATTACTGGTATGAAAAACACAAAGATGTACATAAAACGTAGAGAGTAGAGTTTTCATGTATCTGTACTTGACTTGAGGGTTTATTTTTCGGACTTTTACTCCCTACATTTAAAACCAGTACCTGTACTTTCTACTCCTCACATTTTCAACAGGCTTGTTGCTTCAGGTTTAATGTATTTGAGGGGAATTCTATTTTTATTTTGCATCACTGTGGACCTTCGCAGGATCAAGACAATAACACAGAAAAGAAGACCCGTTGGTGAATCCATCAGTGCATATCACACGCGACAAAATTACGTTAAAAGACGTAACACCCCCCGATGTCATGATTTAATTTTCATTTTGTTTATTCCAATTTTATGTTGTATGCTGGTTTGTAATCTGAGTTCTTATTCAACAAGATGAGAACAATGTAACAAGATGAAATAACATGTAACAAGACAAAAACGAGGTAAAAGACACAAGAAGACAAAGCAGACTGGGACTGAATCACAGAGAGAAGTCGTCGACATCGAAAACTGATTTGCACTTTGGAGGTAAATTAATGTCCATTGTTTTCAGTTATGTTTTATTTTTATTTGAAGAAACTGTTGTACAAATGTTGTAGAAGGTCACGTCTCAAAACATGTTAGTGATCCAAAGGAATGTAGTAAATGAAGCTATTCATTCACAAAAAAAAAACCTCAAACACATTAACCCCTCAGTGTGGATGTGGCGTCACACGTACTGCGAGTACTGCATCTAGAACTTCAGATACCACACAGAATGCATATAAGCAACTCCTATAATTCCAGAGCAGAGAAAGTAAACACAGCTAATGAAGTGAATTACATGAGGGCGTGTTCGTGCTGTTGGCGAGACGTTACAAACATACTGCCTATTACTGGCCTATTATTAGCGTCCCTTTTTTACCTGCAGCTGTGTTTTCCTTGACATAGCACATCTTCAGCAGCAGCAACATGTATAGAATGTTAGAAGAATTTATAAGTGTGTTTAGTGAAACATCTTACACAGTGTATGAAGTAGCTCCGGGGTGTAATAATACTGCGTCTTGGTGGTGTTGCATCATTGTCATGTGCTTCTTTAGAATTATGTCACAAAGGCTTTTCAGTAGCTGCACTTACGCTGACACACGTCTTCAAACTGACTGAAATCATTATGATTCCAATTTAGCTCATGCCCCAAAGAATTTAATCTGAATAGGACTCATTTAACAGCTGTAAAGTGGTTCAGCCCTCTGTAAAGATATTTTTACAAGTTTATTGTCTTGTAATATGCAGTTTTCAAACGTTTCCAGTGTTTTTTTTATTTGGTTGATGGTTCGGTGGATTTCAATTTTGTTCATCTTTTCAAACACTTATTTGAACTCATTTCATTTCAAAGCCTTTGATATTCAACAACTTTTTTTGTGTTATCAGAAAAAGAAAGTTTTTATATGCCATGTTGTGGGTGCGTTTATAGCTTCCCATCACAGTTTCCCGTGGGTCCGTCTGGTTGCAGTGGAGAGCGGCTAAAGGACAGATAAGTAACTCAAAGATGCCATCGCGCTGTGATCAGTGTGACTCAAACACAGTCCCATGTTGAGAATAACTAGGACTGTGCTGCTAAACCGCGCTGAAAAATGTCATTAGTGTCGGTGTGTGACGTCCCTCAGAACGATCCTCCGGTGAGAAGTCGAAGGCAGTCACAAAATGTCACAGAGATAAACGCCGCCGCTGATACTGTGATGACATTCATACAGAACATACTCTCACTGTAAACATGTGAGAACAGACGTCAGCTGTCTTGGTCTGAGATTCTGTTAAAATGTGAAAAAAACATATGAGAACAGACGTCAGCTGTCTTGGTCTGACATTCGGCCGTGACTTGTACAGGTTTTACAGCGGCGGCTGATTAGGCTGCTGTGTGGAGCCTTTGTCCAGAATACGTTCATGTGGGTCTGCAGATTACATCGGGTTGTCTGCCCCTGATAAGTACACCCTCCTTCTGCAGCTCTCTCCTCTCTGTCCAAATCAAGAGACTAAATCTTTTTTTAGATATGCATGATTAAACACAGATCAAAGACCTTTTGCAGCTTGAGTTTTTGGACAGGACAAGAGGAAGGTACTAATCTAATAATAATAAATTCCCTGGAAACGTGGTATCAGATCTTTAGTATTAAATACTTTGAACTAACTAGGAAACAATTTATGTTCCATCCATTTTCTACCACCAGATGCCCGAACCACCTCAACTGGCTCCTCTGGATGTGGAGGAGCAGAGGCTCTGCTGAGCTCCTCCCGGATGGCCGAGCTCCTCACCCTCATTTATTTTCATTAATCAGAAATTAAAAGTCCACTAATGGTTAAAAAGTTTTACAATACCTCTGGTTCTTTAAAGGACAGATATAGACTTTTAAATGGTGCCATGCTCTTTTTCTTGTGTTACTTATCTTTTCTAATGACATTTTTCTTATGATAGCAACATACTACTTCCTACAGTGCAGTGTTGTCCTACTCCTCACGCTGCTTTTATACAGACAAAGTCCAAAGTCCGGATGTCTGTAGGAATTGTTTGCATGAACTTTCTAGGCCTCATTTACTTTCATTGATGCAGAAAAGCTGTTAATCCATTACATGTTCCCTGGAAACAGAGATCTGAAATGTACACTATTTTAATTTTGGTAAGTTAAACTAAACCCAAAACATAGACATGGAGAACAAATAATGTAAATTTCAGTTTTACTGGTACGATAAAGGGAATTAACAACGGAAAACAGACAGATCAGTGAATAAAAGTAGTGTGGACGACACCTAAACTCCCTGAAGACGGAGGGTGGTCTGGATCTGCAGGAGACAACAGTTAGCAACGTAACAAAAGAAAAGCTCCATCTGTCATCGGATTAGTGTTCTATTGTTTTACCTTTACAAACCTACGCCAAAACCAGTGAAACCAGAAACCTTCCACGTTCCATTTGATACAAACGTGCTTTCATGTCAGAGCTCAGAAAATTTAAGGAGACTTTAAAAACACCCCATGCACAAAAAGTAACTTTTTTTATTCGTAATGAGTGTGAGAAATGTGTGGTACATAATGCAAGAAGAGAAGCTTTTCAGTATCTGAGATTGAATTCTATTTTGTGAGCTGCTTAATAATCGCTACACAGTTGTTACCTTATCAGTAATTACTCCTCTTACACACACAAGATTAAAAATAATAAAAAATAATTAAACAGTGTTATGAAACTGCTGCGTCACGGTGACCCTAAGGAAGGAGTCAGTCCAGCCGGACAAGTTTCAGAGGAGCTGGCACACGTTATTCACCAAACCTTTATCTCATTACCTTTAACCTACAATCTTTTACATTTACCAGGTTGTGTGACCACTCAGATGTTACGTTGTTTTTTGTTGTTTCAATGCTTTATTGATACGTGTACAATGCAAAGAAGATAGCAGAATCAACTGTGAAAAGGTACGCAGCGCCACGTGACTTTAAGAACGTCAAAAACATACTAAAAAAACAAAACAATCGAAAGCATTATAAAAATTGTTTATCGCCAAAATATAGACGTTAAATTCTTCTACGCAAGACCGCACAGTCTCTCACTGAGCTCCCACAGCTTCTTAGCAGCGGCGTCGTCCTTGGCTTTAGGATAGAGTTCTCTCACCGTGCAGTTCGAGAAGTAGCGTCCGCTCAGAGGTTCCAGCCCCTCCTGCAGAGCACAGTGCAGGGTGGTCTGCGCACCCTGGACGGTGTTTTTGAAGAAAAACACAGTCACGGGCTTCAGGAGGATTTGCATCAGTAAGCTAGCGTTCCTGGCCAGTTCAGAGTTGATAGCTCCTGTAAAAAAAGAACATTAAGAAGTAGTGATAATGTTGCCAATTCCCTAGCTTTGATCAACTTGTTTTAGCATAGTATAACCGTTGGAAAGATATTAAAAAGCACACCTTTTCACCTTTACCAAAATATTTTCTAAATGGAAAACTGCCTCTTGTAGACATATCCCCAATATGCAAGTCTGTTTACTGTATTCATTCATTCAACCTTTATTAAGTCTCAGTCTAAGAAACAACAAGACACAGTGGTGACAAAAACAATAGAAAAGCTAGAGACAAACTGAAGGAATCACAACAAGAACTGGGAAAAACAATGGTGGGGGAAAAAAAGATAAGAGGGAAATTATTATTATTATTATTATTATTATTA
>JAPQRN010000006.1:4625619-4655299 GCA_037367275.1 Coranthus polyacanthus | reverse complement strand
AAAAATAAAAATACTTTGTGCTTGATGTTCAGCTCAAGTTATCTAGTTTCTAATAAAGTCAAAGATAGTTCATTTCTGGCGGTTTGGATTTTTTCCCAGGGAAGAGGGAGGGTGAGGTGATTACTGACTATTAATCAGCTATCAGCATTTTATGTCAGTTATTATATCTTCTTTTAAAAATCTACTATTACTCAAAGGAGAAATACTGAGGAGAATGAAAACTTCAGATAATCTGTAGTCAGAAAGCTGACCCCCGTCCTCATATCCATACCAGAAAACATCTTTGTTTTGTGAATGAAGTGGTACATCAATCGAAGGACCAAATGTGTCTCTGTTCAGTAAATGTTAGCTCCACAGACTTTGCCCTAAGCTCCTCAAAATGTTACTACAGAGCCATCCAAATAAGATCCTAAGGCCCTGTACATGAAATGCAAGCAGTGAGCTCATTAAGAGTGCACCCCAGGCTAGAACTCCATTCCTGATGGTGGCTCTGATTAGCCAGATACAAATGCAGATAGTCTTATAGTTTCAGTTCACTGTCTTAAATGTTCACTGTTTAAACGTTAAAATGATTCCCCAACTGCTGTAGTTTGAACTTTAACTTTCAAGTCAAGTTAGATAAAGTTGTCTTGAAGATAAAGTGATTAAGT
This sequence comes from Coranthus polyacanthus, assembly GCA_037367275.1. Lineage (NCBI taxonomy): Eukaryota > Metazoa > Chordata > Actinopteri > Kurtiformes > Apogonidae > Coranthus > Coranthus polyacanthus. The sequence goes on along the minus strand of JAPQRN010000006.1, from coordinate 4,654,649 downwards.
CAAATTGGACAGTTTGCCCTGATGAAGATTTTGACACATAAGTGCAGTGTGCCTTGATATGTTTTAGTTATGGCTCATCAATCACAAAGCAAAGTACTAGTCTAACCTTTCTGTCTAACTTTTTTAGACCTGAGACATTTTAAAGTTTCTTTGAAATGACTTTGCAAGTGTTGCACTTGAAGTGAAAACGATCAAACTTGGATTGGTTTTGTTATCATTTCTTGCAATATCCAGTCGACACCTCACCATTGATTGGCATGCTGTCATTTAACTGCATACAACTCTTCTCTGAACATGTAATGAATACAAAATATATGCCACAGACTTTTGCTTTTCTTTTGATGTCATTTAAAACACTGATATTGGGGGAAAAAAAGGGTGAAAACTTTGATAATATGCCCCGTGTTCCCTTGTAGTGAGATTCAACAATGCTTTACTTTTTCTCACTTTGAAAAGTAATGAATGCAAAACAGTCATGTACATAAAGAAATGTCTTTTCAGTTCGTCTTTAAAAGCCTTTGGGTATTTGCAGAATAGTAAGCAGCTGAGTGCGATATAAATATTACCAACAATATTTCCATTGTTTATAATATGTTTCATAATGACCCTGGTGAAGGCCACATGCCAAACAATGCACTTAACCACTATGTACTGTACTGGATGTTAAAGTAACATCTCACATTATCTAAAACTATTTCCCTGTCCACTAGTTGACCAGTCTGTTAATCAGGTACCTGGAGTGGGGGATGCTGATCCCAGCTTGGCGGGGTCGTGCTCCTGGCTGCCTTTAGGTGCTGTGTCTCTGTGGGCACTGCTGGTGATGGATGGTTTTTCATCACTGCTCATACTTGGCTCCTGGCTCCGGTGGTTCTGCTGGTCTGTGTGGGGCCATATCGTTGGGGCAGTGGGGCACTTTTTCTGAGCGCAGACCTCTGTAGTGCTCTCTGGCTCTGTTTTAACCGTTTCTTGTCCTATGTGGTTCAGCAGCCCGGTAGCGGGAGCTGAGTCGGGGGGGATCGGACTGGGCTTCAGTCTGTGCTGCAGCTCTGCCTGCCTGCAGGACTCTGAGGCACTGTGACAGTCTACAGGACCGTTGGCTTTGGGAGGTGGACTCCCCTTTGCTACAGGGCCGTTAGGCTTCCTACAGTTCTGGCAGGGTGTCATGCTGCATTTACAAGCCCCCAGCTCTGCCCCTTGGGGGTCAGCGGGTGTACTGCAGGGTTTAGAGCAGGAGTCGGGGGGAGAAGTCCTTCCTAAAGAGGCCTGAGTTTTCACGTCCTCTGATGCTTCACATGAGTTAGTACTGGCTTTCTGCTCTGAGTCCCACTCTGCTGACGATGTTCCTGATGACAGGGTGAGTGCTGTGGGTGATGCCTTCTGCTTGATGGAGAGGTGCCGCATGATGCTGCACTGGAGGGCGATGACATCCTGAAGCCACTGAGGAACACAGCACAAGCAGGTTTTAGCACAAGACAAGGAGCAGTTTTAAAATCCCCCATTCCATCAAACAGGGGCATGACTAGGCCTGTCACAGTGATTACATAATGGCCATTTCACAGTTATTTGAGATAATCAAAATTATTTTATAGAATCATAATAATTGTCTCCGTTCACTTGACGAAGAACAAATTTTATCATTATCTTCCACATGAATTCAGAACTAACGCAGTAACAGTTTATTTTTGGCCACAGTACATGGTTTATTTTGAGATTTAACATTAGTTGAATATTTCAGTCATGGGCTTTCTGTATTTTAGTCATGTCATATCTGCCATGTTCAATTTTTATTATCAAAAGGCAAAAAGAAATATTTTTTTTTTTCAAAATCCTATGCCAATAAATGTCTCTTCTTCTTCATAAGGTGTGTGCGCATAATTAAAAATATTAGTAGACTTATACAAGACAAACTTTTCAGCGCTAACGTTGTTCCACCTACCTCCTGCTGCTCGGCCTCTGAGGTGAAGTGCTTTGAGGGCTGGTACTCGGGGACGCCGCTACAGACCAGCTCCAACTGGCGCACACCTGCAGGAAGCAGCATGGGGGGAGGACTCCTGTACTGGGACTTGATGGCATCTGGCACCTAAGACCAGACGTACAGCAATGTGATGGTCAGGAACTGCCTTTGGTTCTGTCTACTACATTTCATCAGCAAAGTGTAGAAATCAAGAGGAAGCAATCCCTTATTAACATGTACTAAATTACTGAAGTTTGTGAATCTGTTTAGAATTGCACCACTCTGCCCTCAACTCTCCAGAGGCCGCAAAAAACACTGTAGTCCCTCATTAGAACCAGTGTTTGTTTGGTCCATTCTGGGTTTTTTTTTTTTTAGTTCAGAGGATATTAATTCTGATGCACACTCAAACATTGACTTTATTGAGAGGATAGCCCTTTGAGATATAACATCTCATTTTCAAGGGGGTTCTAAGACAGACATAGTATGTGATGGTAATGCACCTTAACCTTAATGCACCTTAATTTTAAATCTGGATGTCAAGATGCCAGTCTACCTTAAGAGTCTTCTTGTTGTGCTGGTGAGGGCTGCGGCGGTTGGGTGCATTTTGCCGATGGACTCTCCGCAGGAAGTCCAACTTGACGGCGTGCTGGGACATTCTGTCTTGAAAGTGGTCGAAGAGTTGACAGCGGCTGGACAGACTCAGAGTCCTCTGATTCAACTGGACAGACAAAGTGAATATATATATAAACATGAAAAGTTTAATATGTACTGAGACGGGCGAGAAAGACATAAGAACAGTTTCTTGAGCAGCCAAAAACACGACTCTTACCACTAAGTGCTCAACGTGGTTTGGACACATCCATTTCCCAGCAGGTAAAGCAGTGAGTGGGGGGTCCAGACAGTCCATGTGGAACAGAAGAGGACAATAATCACACTGGATCAGTGGAGCTAACCTGCAACTCCTGTAAAACAGAGGAAAAGAAGGCAGTTATCTTGTCAGTTACTTAACAGCACAAATGATCCTTGTGTTCCTATGAACCAACAGTACAAACCTGTTGCAGGAGTAGCACACTTTGACTGGCAAAGGGACCAGGCCGTTTGGATCTAGTTCATGCTGGGGCCTCCTGAATGGCTTCCCCAGCAGCTCCTCTTTTCTCCTCCGTTTACTGCTGCCTAAAATCACAACATGGCTTTTTTAAAAACAACATAGCCATATGGACCTCCCAGTTCATGTCATGGATTTTCTTTCTTTATTTTTTGTTTTTTATTAATTTGAGAAACAACTATTTACACGAACAAGAAGGTTTCTGCACTCAGATAACTGACCTGGCAATGCAGTGGTGCAAGTGAGCTCACTGGGCAGCTGGAACTGCGTTGGGTTTCTCTCCATAGCTGCTGCTATCAGCAGCTGGAAGGGCCTCTTGAGGAGACGGGGTGTGGGAGGCAGAGAAGCCCCCTCCAGCTCTGCACCCTGAACATCGTCCTCTGGCTCTGCCGTCTCCTCCTCCCCGTCGTTCTGTTCCTCAGAGGGGGTCGGGGTGGATGAGGTGTTGGAGGTTGGGGTTCCGGGCCGGCTGCTCGGCCTGCTGCTGGTCCTGCGGTCCAGGAGGCGCACCTGAGCCACTCGTAGACCGGGTCCAGCAGCTCCAGCCCCTGGGGGCAGGCCATCGAGTCTCAGCGGGCCAGCGTTGAGCTCCAGTTCCACAGCTGGGGACGCAGAGCGCTTGGACAAGGACCTCTCTGGTAGTCCGTTGGTCTGTTCAGACTTTTGCTCTCGCTTCTGACAGAGGGGAAGAAGGCACACATTTAATTGCTCCTACAGCTTACAAATAGATTTGTCTACATTTACAGTTCATGGAACTATGAACTCACCTTTTTCCGAACGTTACAGCGATGACACATCCATTCTCCAGGGGGAAGCATTTCTTCACTTAGAGGTGGATTGCTGTGGTAAAAATGGGGAAACTATCAGGAGAACTGGTTTGGTTAACATAGTCCAGTTCATGATCATTATCAGTGATGTTTTTCAAGTGTTGATATCGTGCCTCCCACATACATAATGTTACCTAATTTAATATTCAAAAGTGATTTAACATTGTTTCTAAAATAAAACATTTAAACCGCCTCTCCTTTGTTACCTGTACTGTAAAATTACACATTCATCAAGTGTTTATGTTCATAATTTCATGCTGATGATGCTGATTGTATTTCAAGCGTTAACAACATTTCACTCTATAAACTGGGTTTTTAATGTCTTTACCCTTCCTTTTCAAACTTTGAATGAAACTTGAAACGAGATACATTTCAGCTAGTCAACTTAAGTCATTCTGCCTCCATCTAGTGGACAGATTATTAAATTACAAAAATGAAAATATATGTGGAACGCTACACGTTTCCCCAGTCCCAATTTCCATTTTGTTTGTTTTTCATTTATATTACAGCACTTGAGATATATAATAATAATAATAATAATAATAATAATAATAATAATAATAATAATAATAATAATAGAGGGAAAATATAAAAATGTATTCTAATCGACTGACATCAACAAAATTATTTCTTCATTCAATTTTTGGTCAAAGGGTGATAATGTAATTTATTTCATCATAACACTAAGTAAAATATGCTCAGATAAAGAATAAAACAACTATCTTGGTAAACAGTGACAATGAGCAACTGTATAACAATAAAAGGAAGGCAACGTGGACAGAAAACAACTCAAATCCAGATATTTATAGTCTCCAGGCTAAAATCTTTCACACAAGCAACAATCATCAAGTTGCCCTTTGTTATGGTACCTTCAAGATCCCCCCCCAGTGTATGTTCAGAAGATTGTGATGAAGACAGCCACAGCCCTGACCATATATGGAGAAACGGTTTCTGTTTGGTCGTTTCCAAGCGACAGTCTCAACTTAACTCTTCCAAATGCCAAAGTTAAAATGATCATGCAAACAGATGTTGCATTCAAGAGCCTTGCTAAGCGGCACGGGACAACCTCTACAATGGGACGAGTTTGAGAGGTGTCTAAAGGAAACGCCGCCATGCCGAATCTGCAGCTCCAGAAAGAAAGAAGATATAACATTATCATTATGTGTTATCTGTGAGCCCTCTTTCCCGAAGCTCAATTTTAAAGGTTGGTAAGATGGCGGTGGAATAGAAAAAAAAGAGCAGGGAGGTCGCCATATTGTAAACAGAGGGAGCCTCGACTCCATTTTTAGCAGCAGCAGCGGCTCCACTGGCTGCAGCCGCGACAGGAGGGGAGGACCGACTGCAGCCTAATGCTAACCACTTCCACACACAAAGCTGTGCTGAAATGCGTCGTTTACTCGCTATTAAAGTGGCCTTTCATTGACAATAACCAATGCAATTGCGCTATACAGCTGACTAACAGAAAGCAGCCACCTTATGTATAACGGCACAGACCATAACGATTGGCTACTTCAAGATAGTTCAAGTCCTACGCTCTTTGCTCACCATACTACGTTCAATAAACACCAGATTGAATGTTCTCCGTATAGGCGTAACGGTAACACACTAACTGAAAGTTATATGTTGAGTTCATTCGGCATGTAAATGTTTAGTACACAGTACTATACCGTCATATACATACAGCGAAATAACGAAAGCAGACCCCGAGTCTGACGGCGCAGAACATAACGGTTAGCTGCTTCAAGTTAGTTCAACTCCTACGCTCTATGCTCACCATTGTACGTTCATGAAACACCAGTTTTAATGTTCAACTCCGCATAGGTATGCTAATAACACACTGGAAACAGGACTATAGATAAAATTAAATTCATTAACGTGTGCCAGTCTGTTCGGCATTGAAAGGATTACTTGACCAACACTTAAAATTAAAAGCCCTGCTCGGTTCAGTGGCATGGGACAACCTATGTGCTTTTGAGCAGAGGAGGAGAACCCAACTTTCATTAAATAACCGCATATATGTACTGAAGTAACCGTTTCAATACAGCCGTTCACCTCTACAAAAAAAAACATTGAAATCCAAACTCTTCCTGTGAAGTGTAACATTATTTCTAAGCATTAAAAACCACAGGACATAACTTTATCACACCGACGTTAGCATCCAGCGTCCCCGTGTTTATTATCACTTAGCATCTACCAACTTGTGCATTACTTCTTTTTTTTTGTTCATTGTAACATACCAGCACTGGAGATGGAAGGCTGCAGGACAGTGGTCACAGCAGAGCAAGTCTCCCCCCTCCCGGCAGCTATCGCAGGTGTCGTGGTTGGTGGCCCTGCCGCTCCTCCGGACGTCTCTCACCAACTTCCGACTCCTCTTCTCTACCTCTTCGGATTTCGGAGGCGCCAGCAGTGTTTGGATTTGCTGTAAAAGTTTAAGAATGTTTAATAATTTAGTATATCATCGCGACTGACAATTAGATGAATGTGCTGGAGAAATATGCAGCTTTGTGTTCGCTATCCCATTGCATGCTAAGCTTGGAGAGTGCGGTAACTTGTGGCCTCCATTATCATACAAAACTAACAGGTTAGCTAGCTGTGAATTGCTTGACAGCAAGCTATGATTGTCTGTGGATAGCGACAAATAATATGTTGAGGAGCACACACAAAACATTTGCATTAAAAGGGTATTTCACTTAACCGAGGCCTTTGAGCAGAGCAACCTTACCTCCATTAAGCCCCCAGAGGTATCCAAATCGTACACAATCGTCGGGGTCTCCATTTTGTCCCACATTCATCCAGAGGAAGACGTTGCAAAAGGAACTGTTGATACAAATGCCCACCAGGCTCACAATGACGAGGATAAATCCTTCACCAAATGTGTTTTAAACACAGGTTTTGACTAACGGATGGCTGGTCGCGCGATGCTAGCTAACGATAGCTGCTAAAATAGCTAACGACGAAGACGTCAACCAGTCAAGGTTGTGAAGCTAGCGGGCTCACTAGCTTGTGTTGTTGGTCCAGAAACACAACAAAACTGACGATAGTCGTATAATTAAAACGCTGGCTATCAGCACCACTATTTACGTGCTAATGCCAAGCCCGCATACAGAATTTTATATCCAAAGACTGCTGCTGCTAGCCACAGAACCTATGTGCGGCCTAGCTGGCCAGCCATGATTCTTGTTTCTGCTCCTGCAAAAAGGAGCCCTGTAAATCTGCAAACCCATCCGCTCCCATTGTCAACACAAGATGTATCCAAAATATAAGGAAGGAAACTCGGCGTGGCGCGGTCCAATGCACGGTTCCCGATAGCGTTTTTAATATATATTCCTCTAAACGGGTTGATTGAGATGCAAATTTGGTTGATGTTATTGTTGTGAAAAAGGCTATGCATCTACACTGCCTGCTAGCAACATCCTCTACCAGTTGGCGCAACCGCGAACCGCCGCATGCGCATGCGCATTGGATCGAATATGGATAATTACCGAGGGTACAAAACATTACGTTTTAACAAGGAGCAGATAGATTATGTACATGGTATCCGTGCATTACTTTGCAATTACTGCACCATTAAAGGAATACTGTTTTTTACGACGCTCAACATCTGCTATTGTCTGTCGCAGTTTTTTGTACAACTGCTAGAGACAATAATACAGCTGCTTGAATCAGTAGCTTTTTGCTAACGGAAACGGACGTTACTCATACATACTGGGCCTGGCTGTCATTAGCGTTACTTTAGACTTCTGCGCTTCTACAGTTGAATATACGTTTATTAATAATCACCACCGGTGTCACTGGTCGTGAAAATCCGACTGTTAATGTCACTGCTAGGATTTCTACTAAGGTTATGACTTGTAATCCCGTGCTACTGCCAGTATTTCTTTGTTTTCAGTAAGATCCGCACGAGCAGCGGTGGAAGATGTAACGTTACTCAGACCTTTTACTGAAGTGGTTTTCACGGGACAGGAAGGTGATGGAAAACTGCAACTGAGAACTAAACCTGTCTCCAGTGGATTGGAGTGAACATTAAAACACGTGCCTTTGAGATGTAGTGGAGTAGAAGTATAAAGTCGCAGAGAATGGAAAGAATCAAGTACAAGTATGCCGAATTGTTACAGTATTTGAGTACTTCCATTCCATTAGCTCCAGCCTCATCCTTGACTATTCAGGTCTTCCACAGGTACAATACAATCCTCCACACACTTATATGTACAAACATATAGACAAACAAGCCAGTTCTTTACATAGAATTAACATTCAAATTCACACAGAAGAGAACAAAGGCGCATTAAAGCCAAATACTTTATAAAGCAATGACAATCCATCAAAAGTTAAGTGGCATTGTTTACCTTGTTGTATTTTCACATCTTTCATGTCCTGTCCTGCATTTTTATACATTTATTCCAAGCTCAAGTGTACTCACATTCGCACCACACCTATATATTTTACCTCAACCAGATGTACATTAAACAGCTGAATTACAATTACTGCCGGTTTTGGAAAACCTGTTTTAATAAAAAGTTGAACCTATATACTATACTGTGACCTGGACTAGTACACTGTACAACCTTTGACACAACTGTCAGTATAATTATTACAAGTAGTACATAATCAAACACAGACATTACAGCCACCATTAGTGCTTATTTCCACCTTAAACTAAATGTAGGCCAATGCATTTTCTGAGTGATTTTTTTTACAGTGTTACAGTGATAATTAGCCACTGCATTAGTGTAATTTTGCTAAAAATGTCAATTCAACAGTGAGCTACTGACTTTAAATCAATATATTTTAAATCAAGTTGAGTTTTTAAAAAAAAGAAATCCTCTAGGTTCCACCGTGAATCAGTATTCAGCAAAAATGATTGAACTTTGAACTTGAATACGACGATGGTGCTTTGAGCCCAGCCTGAAGGATGATGGGCAATTTGTAGCCCTTTCCAGCAGGGGGAGGCAGTGCTCTGTTGCCAAATGGATCCTCGCCACTGAATTTATAGGTGAAAAATCGGATCATTTGCAGGAGACTTAAATGTTAAATGTTCATATATTGAATGTTGGCTTTAATTCATTTTAACACAAATGGATTCTCAGTCCTACATTCAACTCAGCCCCAACACACACAACAGAAATGTTTAGAAGACGATGACGCACACACACACAAAGTCTTATGCATTAATGATCAGATAATAGAGTCATAGAATGTGTGTAGTATTACGAATACCTTGGGACAAAAAAAAAAAAACCTCTGCATTTGTTTTGCTCCAGAAAAGTGTCCACGTTTCCACATTGACAAAACCATTATGACCACATTCTGTGACCATATAGGTTTATCAGCATATCATTTTCTTGGTGTCATGGTTTGGAAATCTATCTTTAAAGAACAGAAACTCGCTTAATGAAATTGGTAAACGTTCCTGTAGCCTCGTTGGTGAGTCACAGCTTAACCCTTACTGTTGGCACCATGTTGACATCTGACAGCAGTAAAAGCACGGTAAAAACGATGGCATTTGGTTTTAGTCTGAAATGTAATAACTTTTAATAAAGTGACCCCAAAGGTGCAAAAAGGAATATATATATATATATATATATGTAAAAAAAGTATTATTTTGTACAGGTTGTACACATTTTTGTACATTGAAGCTGTTCTAGGTCAAATTTGACTGAATCTGAAATGGATTTTAGGTTTCAGTCTCACAAAAATATATTGAAATCATCAAGACTGTTATGTTTTTATGGTTTAGGTAAAATAGGACATGATGTTGTGTGATGTTGTGCGTTTTCTGAAACATTAATTATTGTCAGAGAGGATGTTTCTAAATAGATGTGTGGTTCCATATGTGGTTGTTTTGAGGGGATTCTTGGTCAATTTCACCTGGACCCTGTGTTGAAGGTAGGAACAGTATGTAAGGCTGAACCCAGCGTCCCTGTATACACCAGAGAGTTACAGCAAAGAACCAGCTTCATTTTAAATGATGACTCTCAGTCTTTGCATCTTTACATTCCAGCCTCTTCCCTCCAGGACTGAGCTTTGTAGTCCCAAGGTGTAAAACAAAACAGTGTAAAAATAGTCGTGTTCCAGCAGCCGTCACTCAGATGAACAAGTTGTAACAGCATTGCACAGATGGTTATTTTACAGTTTTTTTTTTCAACATCAAACAAGAAAGATGTCTTTTTCATAGCGAAGTCTAATGATCTTTTCACAACAACTTTTTAATCACGAAGTATCAACAAAGTATAAAACTTTATTGACTTATCAAGTATTACTTAAAGAAAAAAGAAACGCAAAAATGTAAAAATGAAATGAATGAAATCAGTGACTAAAATGAGTAACATTTCCTTATTCTTTCTTTTTCAATATTATATAGTTAGATTTTTTTCTACTGAAATAGTTTAAAATATAATCTATAAATATTTAAAATATTTAATTCAATGTAATATTTGTTAAAACTACCTTTAGCCTGTTTTATAAAGTAAATGTTGCTTATTGACTAAGTAATAATTCACCACAGTCTGACGTTTTACGGTGAATATGACTCACATTAAGATGATTAATTTATTTATACTGTTACTAGGTAATCCAAGTGGACGCGTGTTTTATACGCAAAATAGGAACGGCATGCCTTTGAGCGTACTTGATGTAATAATCTGCTTATTTTACAGACACGTCCACATTTCAAACCTGGAACACATGAAGGCCTTCTCCTCTCACAGTAAACCTTCTCTGCAGCCCGTGAAGTCATGCGTCACTTCTCAGATTTCCAGAACAGTTTGTTGTAAAAACACAGTCATAAGGACAGAGTTGGTGTGCTCCGCTTCAGGGTCGTGACAGAGCCTGTTTTCCCGAGTCTTTGATTTCAGAAATCCATTAAAGCCTACACTCAGAGACATACTGCAGCTTTGACAAACACAATGCATCATCACGGCGAACAGCAGATGAATTGCTCCTTCATGTCATGACTCCATTACACAGCTAATTATCACGCTTAATGGCACTGTTTTCACATCTTCATTACCGCACACTGTTCTTTAGTTTTTTTGTTTGGAGGCCCAGTGAAACTTGCTGTGACAGTCTCTTCAGTGTGTGAAGAGATGTTCAATTCTAGCAGAAGGCTTTAGGTGACTGCAAGTATTCCAGGTTGATAAAGGAAAGTACAAACCATTACTTTATTTAATGCCACTTTTGCAGTTGGATTTTCAAGGGTAATACAATTTAGCCTCTGAAGACCCAAGCTTTTATTGTTACCCTGTAGTCGGATCCGTGTCTGTCCGTCTGTACCTGTAACTCAAAAACAACAGCGCATTTCAACTTGAAAACGACACAAGGTACGTACGTCTGTCCCATAGCCCGGTCCTCCTAGAAGACGGCGTGGATCCTCTGGATTCTCTGAAAAACCAGTGACATGACAGTATCTACCAACATGATCCATTTCTTGCTGATCTGGAAGAAGATCCAGAACTGAGAGCATATTTTCATTTGATTTCTAAATCCGCCATATTTGACGGCGGTTCCTGACCTCAGTTTTGAACATGATTTAGTTTTTACATTCATTCCTTTTTTCATATCAGACCTGGTCATCCTCAGTCTGATAATAGTACTAACAGTACAGCGACAATGAAATCACATCCACTTCACCACAAGTAACTTTGAAACGACTGATGATAGAAACATGTTTGCATGTATAATTTCTCCTATCTTTCTGGGATTAGTAGGACCTAATCCCTCATCAGACGAAGGGAGTTTTATCTTTAACCTGCTGATGTCGATGCCATTGGTTGTGAACCAGTTGCATATTGAGGCCTGATACTTGTGTTTTACAAAAGCTGATGCACTATCAAAAGGTTGCCAATTAAACAAAATAGTTACAACTTAGCAAGCACCAGTTCTCTCCTCATAATTACTCAATACTTCTGTTAATAAGAAGCTTCCACATTCAGTAAACAACAGGGCGCAGAAGTGAGACTGAAACACAGCCGGGGAGACATTTTTACACTTTCATTTGAAAGTAAAATTCATTTACAGACACATTAAATGTTTGTTTGAATTTCATACTTTGATTAAATATATTTATCAAACCTGAATCTGCACAGAAAAAAGCCACAAGCCATAAACTCCAACACAAGGAGACCAGTGAGTGAGGAAATAAGACACGTGTTGTCTTAGTTTTTCTGAACAATAACTTTTATTGAAGATGTTTGTGAAGTAGCTTAATCAGTACCTTATGTACAATGAATCAAAAATAGCTTAATTATTATCATTGTCATCACACCAGCTTGTATGGATACATATTATCATATGACAATATATACTGTATGTTTGAACAACAGTAATGGTCTAGATTTAGACTCCAAACAGGCAACGGCGACGTGAACAACCGCTCATCTTTGTGTTTTCCTTTTTGATTCAGAGAACACACGGGAAGGGACTGAAAAGTGGTTTTGAATGGAACCGATGCTGGCAAACTGAGTAGAAACCAAAACGCCTGTCCTTAATTCTGCCTGTTATACATGAAATAGATATTCTTATTAGTTTAAACTTTAATGATCCCTGTGAGGACTGGACACTGTGTCAGAAGGAAATAAAGGGAGGTGTTTTAATATTCCTTCATGAATGCTTAAAAAAAAAACGGTTATTTACTCTCTTTCAGACAGTAAGATGAGGATACCAAGTCATCTCTGTACAGTTTATGTTAGCCTAAGCAATCGAGCAACATGACAAACACTCTCTCTTGTCAATTAGTGAAAAGTTGCACACAAAAATCTTGCCTTATAGAGGTACTTAAAGGGTGGAACTATTTCTCCACAAGCAGTAGAGACCAGTGACGGTCTGCAGGTAAAAGTATCAAATACGTGTAAATGTCTAATTTCAGAAAACACATACTTGTTGAGACAAAGGACTTTTAAAGAGATGCCTCTAGCCACATTGTAAAAAAAGTTTTATAAAAATATTAGTTCCGTGAAGGGGGCGTGATTGGCTGGAAAGACATCACATGAGAAGAGTAAACACAGAGAGAGGATTCAGATTTCATCATCCTGATTGTGTCTGGAAGTGAAGTAGAAAAACTTCCTTGACTGATTACAACTACTAACACTATCACGAAACAAGAGCCATCACAGGATGGTATAGCCCCCCCCCCGAAACTGAAAAAACAACACATATACACAAGACGGATGGACAGACAGAATAGCAAAAGGCACCACATCAACACAAAACTGATAAACTGTAGCAAGTGTGGTGGAAAAATACTAACTTGTTTTCCAATTATGTTCCAGAAACTAAATGATGATTGACTGGCATGCTGACTTCCCCGCAATATATGCCGGTGGGATGATGATCAAATGAGCGTATATTATAAGACTTGTGGCATTATTGACTGTACATCACACATATGATAATTACCATACATCTCATGCTGGTGTACAGTCATCCCGTCTGTCAGGTGAAAATAGTCTGTGTTAGTTATTCAGTCACAAAACATCGGGATGAAATTGTTTACTGGGTTTAAAAGTGTCGTACCGTGCTAATTAAAGTAAAGAGCCGAAATCAGGGGGGAAAAAAAGGCAAGAATTTGAAAATACACACTGAATATATCGATATAAACCCAGACGAACCTGATGGAGTAGAGCAGTGGAGTCACATCCAGGTCGCGTCTGGCTGAATCTGAACGGTTATTGGTCATTACAGCTGTCAATCACGTATTTAACCCTCCTACCTGTTTTTACATGCCTGTGATTGGCCAAAGTCTGGATGACACAACCCCATTTCCTCCAGCTATGTGAAAGTGAAGGAAAATATATATTGTTACGCATATGATGGTGTGTTCTTTATATTATTGAGAGTTTTCCCAATTAGATTGAAAGATCACGTGTTCATGATTGTTCGTGATCATGTTTCCTTGTATGTTGCTCGTACAGAAATAGTTCCACCACACCTAACGCCTAATTCTCTATGAAATCACAAACTTTCCTTTTTAAAGGGTTTCTTCTTTTTAAACAAATCAGATGACAATAAGTGAAGAAAATAAGTGCAAGTTCCAGGTATTGATAGGAACTTTGCTCTTCATGCTAAGCTAGGCTACCCAGGTTCATACACCAGACATAAGCATATCGATCCTTCTATCATACTTACAGAAAGAGAGGAAATACATCTTGTTTTCCAAATCATCAAACTATTCCTTTACGGGCCTTTTATTTAAGGCATGTTCTGCCTTCCCTTTCTCAATTCAGAAAATATTTTGGGGCGTGCTCAAAGCAAAGCAGCATCCTGTTGTTCAGTCTTAATATCTTACTCTTAACTTAATAGACATCCCATAAATCTATAAGCGTTGTTCTGTAAGTGGTGGCAGAAGACATAGAGTGTATAATGTACAGAACACAATGAAACGTCGGTGATTATATGCACAAGCTTCGCATTGCCTCCCTCTGCTTTCTGAGATGTTACGTTGCGTTGAAAGTCCTCAGGATGCGAGCACAGGATTAAAAACTGTACAAACCACTGCTGCTGCTGCTGCTGCTGCTGGATCCGTTACTGTTGTGGAGCTAGAAAAATAATCCGGTGGCCCAGCCTTTTCCAGGGGTGGTGTGGGTGTGTGGTGTCCTCTGTCGGGTAAATAAAGGGAGGCTTGTATTTACGTTACAGAGGAGAGAGATCAGGTGGGAGGAGGCATCATCAGAAACCCAAAAAGGAGTCACAAGAGGTGACGGACGTTGAAAATACCAGCAGGCCTCCGATCTGTCCACACTGAAACACTCACAATGGCGTCCTCAGATTGACACCTCGTATTCTCTGGTTTCCTGTGACAAGAAAAAACACATCACGTGACATGGAGACAGTGAGAATTCTGGTCATTGTAGTAAAACAGAGCTGAGAATGTGTAAAAGCCACAATGATGAAAAAAAAAAGATTTTGAGATAAAGTCGTAACATTGCCAGAATTAATATGAAAGAATAAAAACATAATCAGAATCAATCGGAATCTGAATATTATAAGAGAAATGTCTAAGGCTTCTGAGCATAAATAACAATAATCTTTTCATAAAAAACAAAATACTTAATCTTGTGACACATCAACACCAAATTAACAATAGCAAAAGAACTTTGTGATGAAAATGTGTATGACTACAATTTGAAGTAAGTACATCAAATGTTAACTTTATATCATAGGCTATAATGAGATTGAACTCACAGTTTTCCTACAAAAAAGTCAAAATCTCAATCAAAAACATTTTTCATAATGTGGCCTTAATAATCATAGAGAATGAACCTCTGTGGTACTGGTTCAAATGTGAACAAAGTGTTTACCAGTCATTCACCTAAAGAATACTCAAAGAGACTTTCATCAACTAAAAAGTGGACTAGAAGTATATAACTAGTACCTAGAAAATAAAACATAGATGTACACTAATTGTGAACTCAAAGTACTACTCTTATACTTACAGTATACGTGAAAGTATATTTTTATAAACTAAAAATGGGCCAATTTAGTTCCAAGTAGTATTGAAATAGTCAGAAGTATACCAATATTAGTACACTTACTACATAAAGTGTACTTAGAAAGAATACTTTCATTTAATAAATGAACTTGATGTATACTTCATTTTCATAAGGGTGTTCTCATTTAAAGGCCCAGGGTGTGATATTTAGTGACATCTGGTGGTAAAGTTGCAGATTGCAACCAACTGAACATCCCTCTGTCCTTCTTCTATGGTGGCTGCGAAAAACAAGTCCCTGTTATGTCAGTTTTGGGCTTTTCAGTTAAGGAGATAATAACTGGTCCACACTCGAACGCAGTAGATGACAGAAATACACCTGAACACTGGATGCCACCTGCCATAAAATAGAAGAAAGTAGAACAGGAAGTCCATTTTGAACTACTGTGAAACATGGTGGCTAACCCTCTGTCCATATAAAAGGTTCATTCTAATATTCAAAGCAATTAGATCATCAAAAATCTCTCTAAATCTTACACACTGGATCTTTAAGACTTTGAATCTTTTTTGGCAGTTGATGACGCTGCAGTACTGGTTCAAAGTGTCTCCTCCTGTCTACTCTTAAAAACGTATATTCAAGTGTGCATTAGTCCACCTATAGATATGCCTATTGGGTCAGTCCATGTGAAAGGGGCTTCCTGACTGACCATCTCCGATTTGCTTCATACTTTCAGAAAATAATCTGAATAGTTATCAGCCCTAGTAAACACCATACAAAATGTCAGCCTTATATCCTCAAGAGTTTTTGAGATATTGGTGTTTTGAAAATGGGGCCTGATGCTGACTTTACTGTAAAAACGAGTGGTTCAGAAAAAGATGCCGAGTTCAAGAAGTCATTACTTTTGAACTATTCCTGATATGTGCATGACATTTTCAGGAGTTGTTCTAAGGTACAGGATGTCTTCAACTTCGATAAAAGAAGACCCACAGTTGCATATTTGCCAAATTACAACTTGCTGAAAACTGTAAAAAAAAAAAAAAAAAAAACTTTCAGTATGTGCTTGAGAGATATTTTGGCTTGGTCTGTCTCTCCACACATCTCCACATTGAAACACATCAGATCTTTCAAATTTTGGTATTTATTTCTCATACTGTAGTACTATTGTGGTGAGTAAATATTTGTCTAAAAGAAATAAATAAACATTTTTTCGGATTTATGAGGCATTAAAAATGAAAAAAGAAAATCACGACTATATATCAATTCTACCACTGGAAAGAGCAATTTAGTCCCACGAAATATGGAAATAGTCACAAGAATAACATGAGTACAATAATGTTAGTATACTTACTAAGAGTGAACTTGGGAAATATACGTATTTAGTCTAGAGTGTCAGGTTGAGGCGTAGCGGTGTGTTATGTTGGTTGGTTGTATGTTGAATGGTTTCAAATGCTTTGTGAACAGCTTGTTGGCATGTTTTCATCTTTTAATCATCTGTACTTCCTTCTAAACAGCTCCTTGGAAATGTTATATATATTAAAATATAAACTAACCAAATCATCTGCGACTCTCTATTACACTGAAGCCAACAACGGCTGAGCTGGCAATTATTTTTTTAATGCATTATCTTGAGTTAATTCATGAGTTAATTACTTCATTACAAAGCTCATTTTCTACTGATCATGGGTTCATTTAACTTCTGATCTTCACAAAACAAAAGGCAGTTTTCTCAAGATAACGAGATCATTTTTCACAAGAAAAAACACTTGTTGTTGTTTTCTCTGTAATTTCTGCCTGTGACAGACCTTAACTGAACTACAGTCTTCTAGGCTGATCAATGATGGGTACTCATTGATCTCATATTTTCATTTGAAATCAGTTGTCAAGCTGGGATGGCCCTCCTATAAACATTAGAAGTAATGAGAGACATAATGAGATAAATCAATGAGTTATCATGCGGAAAATAAGGTTCATTATATCAAGGTAACAAAATAATTAACTTGTGATTTTGAGATAATGGCATTAAAATACAAAATTAATTGTGACGAATTACATGAATATTGATTTTATAGTAATAGTAATAGTGATTTTACTCGACATGTTCTGTCCTGAGAAAGCTTTAGCCATGGAGTTTTGAAAAGTAAAAACTTGCAGACCGTCTTATGTTCAGTCGGGGTCTACACTCAGTAGGGGGCTGTGGACCAGTGGTGCGTTCTGATAGTGGTTTAAGTTGACTTCCCATCCTAAGTGTCGTTCACATTCTCTACTCTAAGCCCTGATCACTAAACCCTCACAGGTTTATTGACGTCACCCGGTTAGTGAGTGTGACAGTCTGTGAGGGCTTCAAGCTGTATAAAAGGACGTCACGTTACCTTGACGATGCAAACACATGAGCAATGATGATGATATAGCTCAAAATAAAATACAATAAAATTAAAGTAAGTAATAAATGAATTATTTATGCTACAAACATACTAGTAATGGTAAGTGTTTTGTACATTTGCGGGTTCGTAAACACAGCATCATGAGTTAAAAATAAAAATAAATGCTGGATGAATTTGGGTGTAATTAGATCCTTTTATTCCTACAACTTTGTAAAATTATTCGTACAAGGTCACCCACTGTTTCAACTTTTTGTATGCTTTGTGGGCTTCCTGTGGTAACCCCGATCTAACGTCAGAACACTATGAATTGTGGGTAAATCCCTCGGGTAAAGTCTGCAGCAGGTACAGACTTACAGAAAGTGGGCATAAAGGGGCTCAAAACGTCTGTGAACGAGCCCTCGCCCACGCTCAGGTGGCAGTAATGTACGTAAATATCTGTTGCCAGAGTAACCACCAAAGACAAAGACAAGTAGTTCTGGGCCCATTTTATCTCAAGTTACCAAATTTGCATCTACTCATTTGCTGCCAGTGTTAATGTGATGTGGCTTGAAGTATGTCTTTTATGTCTTTTATATTGTTTTTATATTATTTTACGGTTATAGTGTTTCTATTTGTGGTTGTTGGTAGACAGCCGTGCAGTGCCAAACCTACACCTTGTGGTCAGTCCATGATAGTTTGGGCAGAGAGTGAGCGAGGGCAGGGGCTCGTATCACGAAGCAGGATTAAGACATTCGCGAAGTAACTCCTGCTCCAGCCCATGGTGTATGATGAACATGGTTTACTTCTTACCAGAGTAAATCACGTAAGTAATGCCCTGCCAAACTGCTCTGGAACAGGTTATGCTTGAGATAGTGGATCAAAATGTAAAAAAAACACTGCCTACTGATAACCACTGACCAATCAATTCTCCTGGAAGATCCCATGGACGTTAGTGTGTGGATAAAGAAGGAAAAGAAAGCAAAAGCAAAACATCAAACGTCGATAATGAGAGAATCTGAGGGAGAAAAGAGTTGTATCCACCATCTAAACCCTTTGACTTTGTGATAAAGCCTGATATATAATCTTTAAACTGAGAGTGATTAAAACACTAAAGCATCTGACTTGTTGATAACATCGGATTTGACAGCGAGTCTGTTTTTATATTCGTACTTTACTTACTCTCAGACTGTTTAACAGCACCAACTGAACTGAAAAAATAATAAGGCTCAAATTGTCTTGCACACCTTAAGAATACATCTAAGCTGCACATTAATTTAACGGAATAAACAACTGTAATTAAAGTCAGACGTACTCGTGCCTTAATAATGTGTCATTGATCAGAATATTAACTTTCACACAGTGAATAGTTTGCTGTCAGCTTTTTTTCCAGGCTTTGGCTGCAGCAGGTTTGTTGCTTTTAGCCTGTGATTTATTTTTAAATTCCTCGTAACTGTTTGCGATTGGTCACCTGGTGTCAAAACTCTGCCTTTTTTTTTTTTTTTTTACGTCAGCGTGTTCATTAACAGAGTCAGAAACCCTGCGGCGGCAGAGCGAGTTGAAGAGTCGAGTCGCGTAACAGAAACACATCCTGGGTCTGTTGAACTTGCTTCGTGATACAAGCCCCGGGTGCATTCCATTTATCCCCCGACTCCTGCCCCGCCTACTTCCCTCTACTCTCAGAGTGGCCTTCGACATATGCTATTACATATTACCAAGGGCTGAGGGCAATTCAACGAGGGGGGAGTGAAACAACTACTGGAACGCAGCTCTGGTCTTATAATATATTCTAGCATCATGATTAGCAAAGTGTTAAGACAAAGAACTGCCCTATCAGACCGAGTCTAACATACTTGCTTCCTCCAGGGTTTTGTGTCTTCATTGACTTCAATGACTTTGACTTCCAGAGCTACGAAACACGAGGCCACACCTCGACCCCGGTGTGAATAAATCTCTGATGAGGAACAAACATTGAAGGCTTCTCGGCCGTTTAAACACTACTGACTTTTTACATACAGACTTTTAATCCCAGTCTGTGGACCACTTGTGCATTGTAAGACGTAACATGAAAGATTTGATTGTTGGCTACATGCAGACATCAACCAGCCACCAAATATTGGAGCTAACTTATTTCATCTGGAAAAAGAAAGCTCATGCTGTTGCTGATTTGCATTTCAGTTGCAAATTTCTGCACACGAGAGGAACTAACTCACCTCATTGTTCTTCAGAGGCCAGCGTTAAAAAAAGGACAATCAACAAAAAGAAAACAGTAATCAGTGAACATAATGTTGCAACTTTCACTGACAGTTATACATTATATATTGTAGAGAAGGTTGTCTCTTAGTAGCTAATTGCCATGTTTTTAGGATTCAATTTGAAAACGTTTGATTGAGAGCCCAGTGTTTCTCATGTTTGTCAAGTTGTAGCTGAATGCCAGAAAGGAGGAGTTTTTTTTCCCATCACGCTAGTATTTCATATTTCACACGAACAGAAACCCAACAAGCATCTTTGCAGCTTGACCTGGGGGTGTTTGTAAAGGGAGAAGATAATGTAAATACAGAAGAATATCCTGGAGAAATCCTGGAGGAAAAGCTGCTGCAGCTTGCAAAGAGAGAACAGCCAGCTGGGAGAACACTCTGTGGCAGGACTTAAAAACTGCTGTTTGTTTTAGTAGTTTTGTAAGAAAAAAAAGGGGGAGAAAAAACGTGCCAAGCTATAACGGCTGCCAAAGGTACCTCGTAGTGAGTTGAATGGGGGCAAATATGAATCAATTATTTGGTGTTTCCACATCGGTAAATTAAATACAATCAAATTAGAGTATGATTAGATTAGATTAAACTGTGACCTACTCTGTAAAAAGACTAATTCAATTCATATCTAAGAGTGGATTCATTTAGACTGCAGTTTGCTCATTTGCACACACAATTGTCTATCATCCTGGTTTAATGTCACACACCACTTGTTAGCGGATTTACTTTACTTTCTGAAAACATCTGAAATGTTTCAGGTTATTCATAAGTCATTAATAAGTTCAAAATTGCATTATGATGACACCTCTATGAAATGTAAAGTACTTTAAAATACTTTAATTTCTCTAATACATTCTTGCAGAGCTTCGCACAAACCCCTTTTTACTTTCTCAAAGGGGTTTTTGACTATGTGTGGTCAAGATCTCACACAGAACCTTGAAGGATTTGCAGAGTTCCCACCTTTTCCCACCTCTTCCGTCTGCATGCTAGGAATGAAGCACGGATTAACAATGGGCACAAGTAGACGTCTGCACTAGGGGCCAAAGAACTCCAAGACCACCCCAAAAGACCTACTGTGTCAGCTAGTTTTTCTTTAGATTTGTTAGTTAGAGAATAGGATTTTATACCAATGATTCCCAAACTTTTTCAGCTCAAGACCCAAAAAATCTCCTCTGGACCAAAAGTTACAAAAATCTGTCAAGAATTGCCATAGATCTACATTTGTACTGACTCTTCTAATGTCAAAACACTGTCTCACAAAGTCTCTTCTCATTTTTTTAATCTTTTACATTGTTTTAATCTAGTTATGTCTATTACAACATTTTTGTCTTGTTACATCTTTTATGTCATATTTATCTTACGTTTTTACATCACGTCTGAGGCCTCTCCTTTGCATTTCACAGCTTTGTTGAGGTCAACACTCTTCTGCTATTTTAATTAGGAAAATGGTTTATATTTATATTTTATGGTATATATTTTCCTATTGAAAAACCCATAAAAACAGCTCCACGTCCCATTTTGGGCCCTGACCCTAAGTTTGGGAAACACAGGTTTATTTTATGAAGCCTAATCTGAAGAGACTGGCCCGATCATGTCAATTTGTCAAGTCAAGTCAAATTTGATTTATATAGTCCAATATTGTTGTACAACTGAAAGGAAGTTTCAGTTAGGTTGAGAGTGGTGGTGTAAACCTTAGCAAAAATATCAGCGTCTAGTAACCATATAAACGCTTAGTATGTTGTTTCTCTCTGGTTGGAATAAATAAAATCTTTTGCCGCATGTTTGCCTCACGTCATTTGGTGACATGACGAGTTTCTGGGACACAAACATGGTGGTAGCATAAACAAAATGTATCTGTTGTTGCAGACCTTAAATAGAAGAAATATTGTCCATGGAACTGCAGCTACTTGACATACACAGATGATGTAGGTGTGTTGCACTTCAGAGCATGGATTAGATAGCAGAATGCACTGGAGCAGAAGCTCAGGCAGAACCTGTTTACAATGTGCTTCTGACTCCGTCCAACGTCCAGACTTTATATCAGCCATCGACAGCAGCAAGCTTTTTTCTTTCATGTGAGCAGCCTGAACACCAAAGAGTCTGGTTCTGCAAAGCGGACGGCGTTGGACATACACAAACTTACCGTTGTGTCGTATACAGAGTTGTCAAACGTAGATTCCCCGGTGATGTTTTCATATGGAAGGCTGGAGGACATGGTGAGCCGTAGCGGCTTCCTCTGAACCCTGAGCGGAGATGGAGGAAGGACACATTCATAAAAAAACATAAGAAATTGTGTTTAACAATGTGGAAGGGCTTAAAGTCACTCTCACCCTGGAATAATAACAGCGATGTGTGTGTGTGTGAATACGTCTCTTTAATACATTTTAATGTGCCTTAGTCACACAGCGTGTTCTGTTGAGGCCACATTTCTTTGCACCTGGTTTTGTCTTTATGTCTTAAAATCCTGTGATGGCTATTTTTAAAATGCATTTATTCCCCTCAACTAAATATGGAAACACTCTCCTATTTTTGATTTGACCCCTTCTAGACAGAAGCTGTCCAAACTTCCTCTCCTGCACAACACATCAGAGAGTAAAAGTTACCAAAATAAGGAAAAAGTACAATGTGGAATTCTCAAGAGACGTTCAGTAAAACACAGCATCTATTTACTGAGCACTTCAAAAGCCTGTCTGTGTCATTTTAAATTCTCAGCCCCAAATTTGATTAATTTGTCTGAACAAAGACTTATTTCAGCGTCACTTTCACCAGGATCCTGGGCTGTTGGGTAAGTGGGTACAACATCAGTAAAGCTAATGAGTGACAAAACTGCTGTTTACTGTAGATGCATGGACAATAAAATATATTTCAATGCCCAGTGTGTGAACTATAGGGGAGCCAGGGGGAGCTATGCTCATCTTAATAAGGGGCCTCTAAAATATTGACTTTTTGCTATTTTTTGCCATGCATTACAGCTTTTCTGCAATTTCCTTGTCATGGATCATTTGTAAAATTAGACTATTATTGATGTTTGATTCATATTTGAGGTTGATTCATTAATTAATTAACTTTAATAATAAAGATACTGGCATGCTATCACCATTGAAGCAAATCATGACCTTTGCTTCCTTTAAGTCAAAGATTTCAAAGAAAAAAAAAAGTTCTTGAAGTCAAGTGCAGCAAAACAAGAATAACCGCTGCAGTCTGTGTGCTGAATTGAAATTTCTCTGTTTTGTAGTTGACATAAAAGCTATATCAAGTATAAATGTATCTGTTGTTTCTGATCACGTGCTCAGGAACAAAAGTTAAAGGCTTGAAAATACAATAGAAGAAAGATTGGATTTTCATTTGAAACTCCACAAACAAAACAAAAAACATTTTTTTATTTTTCTGGTCAGAAACGGCATGAGCAACATTTATAAAGGATTTTCCTTCTTGCCTTTGTGAAACAGAAAACAAAAATATTATTGCACATTTCTATCAGCAATGAAGTGAAATAAACAGCATTGCTCTCCTCGCCTTCGTGATGTGGAGAGACACATTTTTTAAAACTTTTTTCTTCATTTTCTTATAAATACTGTAGGAATAATGATAAAGACTAAATCACATCTTTTATAAATGTTTTATCTGTCCTTGAAAAAGTGGGAGCTCTATGAAAGCCAAGGTATACTTCAGACATGTTGGTACTTTATGTAAATGTTACTTTAAGAATATAACTCATTTTAAAAACAGCGCACGGATTGTACTGGAAATACCCCAAAGACATGTTTAAGAAATACTTCTAATCTAGATCTACAGTAGGCTGTTGTGAGCTGACCATTTAGATTCAGATTTATCATGACACTGATTATACAAACGTACTTTGAGAAGTAGAGGTAGATCCCAGTGATGAGGATGAGGAGGAGGACGACAGGGATGAAGACAGCAAACGCTACTTGGACTCCCTCCATTCGTAGGTTTGCTGTAGACACTGTTGAAGAAAGAAAAGGCGTCGTCTGTTATCCGCTCTTGTCGCGCATGTGTCATCATCTTCATCTACCCTGAGCTCATTACAAATTCATTAACTAATGTTAATTCGCTCATTTAAGACATTCTGATGATGTTTTTTGTCTTGACAGTAAAACAAGGAAAGGCTTCGAAAGGTTGCGATACTGCATTATCTTACACTTGTTCTTTTCATTCATATTTCATTCAAATTCTATTCCTGAAGTTTGTTCTTGTACAGTCTGAGTAGCTACAGGAGACACAGTACAGCTTAATCCTCCACCATAATCACAGACTTAGCATCAAACAGGTTTTCAGACAGGGAGGGGGTTCAATACTTGATTGACATCTGTAAGTACTGACTGCTGTTAGGATTTTGTGACACGTGATTCTACTCCTCTACTCAGCAGTGGCTCCACGTGAAGCTTCTACTTTCCCAGGACAGTGTGAAACTGCATCAGGTCGTCTGTATTTATATTTAATCTTTTGATTTGGACATAGAGGAGAGAGCCGCAGAGGGAACATGTGCAATTTCAAATTCTGTCATTTTTTTTCCTTCCTGATTTCGGCTTCTGCAGCTTTAATGCAAACACAAATCTTCATGTGAGGCAACGCATTAGTAGTTCAGGTAAATAATTCCACAGTGAGAACATTTCACATTATTTGCACAACTGTTACTCTCTCACAGACAGAAACTCAAACAAACGGACCATCACACGATAATATAGTATCTGAAATGTTTCAGGTTATTCATAAGTCATTAATAAGTTCAAAATTGCATTATGATGACACCTCTATGAAATGTATTGTGCCATTTGAACTTTTACTCCCTGTGTGACTGCATGAGTTTGCTAGGTTTCTTAAGAGGCACTTAAGTACAGGATATTGGGGTACTGTGTAGATCAGGGGGCTCCCTTCCTTGGGAATATGTCAGAGGGGGCTCAGTAGATGGTAACAGGATGTTCTGGCCTCAACTTTTCAAAAACAACCAGACTATAAATATGAAGACAATGACATTGTCTGGTCAGAGAATACCATATTGGCTTCGGGTTCTCTCCAGGCTGTCCATGGAGCCTGTAAGATGCTGTACATATTTGTAATAAACTTCTTATATGCAAGCAAGACAGTGTCTGCAGAGATTCCTTCTTCATCTTCACATCATCGCAGCACAATTAACAGCAATAACAAACTGAGAAACACAGGAGATCTCAGTACCAGACTTGCAATATTAGATTTTAGCTTAGATAATCGTAACGTCTCTATGAAATTTTTAGTATATTTCGAATTGGTGGTCTATTTCTTATTGATGCTACAATTGAGCACTATAATTCGGTGTTCTTGATTACAACTGTCTTTGTGGACCTGCGATAAATGTTGAAACAAAACGAATGCAGACTCAAGTTTTTTTGGCAAAACTTACCATCTAATCTGTGCTCGTCATACTCCCCTGTGTGGGCTGAGGAGGAAAGAATATAGAGAAAATGTAAAAAAAAACAAAAAAACAAACGACAAAGAGCATAATGGGTATAATACATAATAATAATCATAATACTATAAGCCTAAGTACTAATATGCTGGGTCCAAGTACACTGACATACAACAACCATCCATCATCATTTATCGACTCCCAGTTATAGCTACGCGACCTGTTTGCAGTAATAATAAAAAAGAGCTGAAGGGCAGTGATAAAACAAACTGTGAAACTACTTTCAAACTCCACTAGAGGTGTCTTTCATGAAGTGCAGTGTCACTTCATTACTGCGTGGATACACAGCAGCTGGGCTGTGAAACCTCAGACGCATCTCTACCAAAAGCACATTACACTGAGACGAGTTAAAAAAAAAAAAACAACAAAAAACTGTTCCGGTCTGGCTGGTTGTCTAAAGTGTCCTCATAGCACCCTGTCTCCCTTAGGTGCTGTCATCAGGGTGGAGGCTTAAACTAAAGGCCGCTCCTTTATTATTTCAGCCTCCAGACTGGAACAACCTTCTTCAAAGTGTCAGGACAACAAAATCCAGAGCTATTTTCTTAAAAAAAAAAACCCCACACACATACGCAGACATGCTTTTTTTTCCCCCTCTGCGGCCTTTCACTGTGACTGATGTGTTTTTCCAGCTTTTTTGAAATGTGCTCGGTCTTCTTTGTTAAACTTGTTTCTTGTTTTGTAAAATTGTCTTTCAAACTGTCAAAGTCTTCTGGTGGAGACACTAAATAATAGAGTGTGTGCACTTTTAAAGGGATCAGCGCACCAGAATAAAGCTGTGATAACTGTAGCATTTCTGACAAAGCACTTATGCTGAGATAGAGATAACATATCCATTAGGTACTTTAGAAAATGATAACAGTAACTGGAATTCAACAGAAAAACAGAAAAATCAATACAACAACCAACAGAAAATAAAAATCTTAAATGTTTTTGTTTAGATTTGAACTTGAATATGGACTGAACCTGAACCTGCTGCTATTTTGTAGCAGGTTAACATTAATTTTTGTAATTTTCAGTTGTCTTAAAGAAGCAGTATTTCATTCATTGAGATTGTACAGTCAAATGCTGTTTCCAGTATCAAGAATAAACTTTGAGCCTTATACTTACACCAACATTCCACTATTATTCTCAATTAGAGCTGCAATTAACTTTCACTGGTGTATAAAATGTTTCCCGGAAGCCCAAGATGACGTCCTTAAATGTCAAGATATTCAGTTTACTATCAAAGAGGAGGAAAGAAACCAGAAAACATTCACATTTAAGAAGCTGGAATCAGATAATTTTGACTCTTTTTCTTTTTAATTACTCAAACCAATTATCTATTATCAAAACAGCTAGCAGTAAAATTCATAATGAACAAATAAACGATTAATCGATTTATTATTGGAGATCTATTCTGAATATGACATTATTGTGTAATGTAAACGGTGTATTCCGTTTGGATATTCTAAATTAGCCTTTTTCCAAATGGAGCAAGACGTGGGATATGATATTATTCCAGTTTTCTGAGGATTCTTTGGACATGTAGATGCGTCTCATTTGCACGGCCCCTGTTTACAGTCAGCCGGAATATAGAGACACAAAGATCCTCTCTGGTACAGATGCACACTCCAGAGAAAGTCCACATTTCCAGTCAAACAGGAAACATACCCGATTTTAAACATGTTTCTGGAATATGCAAAAATATCAAAAAGAAGGTGTTTGTAGGAATGAAAGAGGGGAGCTGTGTTTACACCGTGGAACATCTGCCACCAGTGGAAAATGTTGAAAAAAACCCACTTTTTTTTAATCAGGGTACGCACAGCTGCATATGAACAGGAATATTTGTGGAATACACATTTTCATTAGCCATGTAAACAGTTTATTATGATTTTTCTTTTTTGGAATAAGAACACAAACTTCTTTTTCTGCTTCTAAAGATAGTTAAATACAGTTATATAGTCATTTAACATGATGACTTGTAAATGCTTTCATGGCACACTCTGCAGTGAATCTAAAGACTGAGCTACTTCAGCATTTAAACGGGATGATTTGAGCCGTGAAGTGACTCATTCAACAGCTTGCAGGCACATTAAAGTAGCTATTCAATATTTAGAATTACATTTTATATTTGCATGAATAGATCACAGATCACTTATTTTTCACCAGGCCTTTCATGCACCTTGTGTGTATGACTAACCTAATAAAAGGAAAAACACCCGCCTGCATGCCTTTACTCACTTTTGCAGACAGGTGGCAGCCCACTCCACTGGGATGGGTGTCCAGGGACGCAGTGGAGAACAGGTTCACCCAGCAGCTGGTGGCCGGTCAAACAGGAGTACTGGAGAGTCTCTCCTGCCTGGAAGTGGACCTTGTTGGAGCTGGGAATCCCGTAGGTGGGGGTTCCTGGGTGACTGCAGGGCTCGAAGGTCTCAGCTGGAGGAAGAGGGAGAAACAAGTCACAGCGTATTCAAGAGGTGCTTCAAGAGGCAGATACAACATGTTGTACTGTTGTATTAGTGTTTTTAACTTATTATTTATCTACTACTATAATATATAAGGACTTAATTTGATATTGTATGCACCAACTATCAATGTGAATACAACAATAGAAAGGTTTTTTACTTAAAAAGATGAAAATAAAATGCATATATACATCGTGGCATTAATTATAATATCACAATATAATGTCACTGTTATGTGGATGCACTTTTAAAATTATTTTAAAATGAGTATAAAATAAAAAATCAAAAATCAAAATGTGTTGATTTTCAGGAGGTGAGAAGCTTTCTTTAGAACAGAAAAAATTTGAAGTATGTTTTCACACATTGACACTTGAAAACAGGCCAGTTTGAGTAGAACAAAACAGGATGCTGATGTGTACATCCAACACAGAACTGCCCAGATACTGTTGGGGTTGTATTTGGGATTAATATTCATAGACTTCTGAAGATATTGATTATCCTTCATGAGTGATTCCCAATGTTTTTGGTGACCCCACAACCTTTCCATCATCACCTTCAGACCAAATTATCCATTTGAACACATGTCGATGTACTCCTCAGTCGAGCCATATAAGTTATCGATGGAAGATGACTTTCTGAAATGACACAGCTGACACATACTACTTACTAGCCAGTAAAGTGTTCAAAAAGAAAACAAAGCGTTAGATGCCTAAATAAAAACAAATAAAAAGAAATAAAGAAATAAAATGAACAAATGTTATTCAGTTCATTTCTTTAATTAAATGGAAACTAATGAATAGTTTTTGTTATGAGATTTTATTCTTGCCACATTTGAATCAAGTGTACATTTTAGTGTTCAGCAGGGGGCAATGTAGAGTTGCTAATATTAATTAATGTCAAAAATTAACATTCGCTTGCACTGTATAGTGTTATTTAAACTTAACACTACAGGTTAAATAAATGGAGAGTGTAAATATTATTTTCAATAGTGTTGACAATTTACTCTTCTGTGAGTTAAATACCACTGCTCATTAACACTGCATAGTAATTAAAAGTTACAAGTAGAGGGTCTAACAACTCTGATAAGGTTAAATTTTACACACTACTGTGTTGATAATTTACTCTGTTACAGAGATAAACCAGCTCTGAGAGAGTAAAATTTTAATGTTCGTTTACACTGCATAGTGTGACTATTTGCAAAAAG
>JAPQRN010000006.1:4600775-4619439 GCA_037367275.1 Coranthus polyacanthus | reverse complement strand
CAGTTGTGTTTGCGTAGGTTAGCATTTGATTTTGTTGGTTAGTTAACATAACTTGTCAGTTTTAGCTGCGATTAACATCCCGACATTCCCTCCTGACTCGTTAATTGTCAATTCAAATTTCAATATTGTGACAGTGATGTAACTAGCATAGCCTTTGAACTGTGAGCATCCTGTACCTTTAAACTTTCAATTTCTACAGACGCAGTTCATAACAGAGAGCTGCAGTTTAGTATCATGTGATTTACTTGCAGTTTGTGGTACGTAAACCACGGAAACACTTGAACACGGGTACATACGCAGGCATCTGGGCAGCTTCTGGTTCCACTTGGGGCCCGATGATCCTCGGTTGTAGCAGGTGAGCAGGCTGTTTCCAGACAGAGTAAAGCCCTTGTTACAGATGTATTGGATGGTTGAACCCACAGTGAAATGAGGACCGGACAGCACTCGTCTGCTGTGCTCCACCTTTCCAGGGTCAGCGCAAGACACCACTGGATGAACACAGGAAGAAAGAGGCTTCATTAACTTTAATATATTAGTCAAATGACAGTGAGGTGTACTCTAACTTGAAATTCAAATTCACAATCTAAGCCTTCTGTGATCTGATATAATCGTGTTAAATAAAAGAAACATACACCAGGTCACAGCATGTTGATCTCTGGTCGCGGTGGAGGAAAACCAGTGAGACCTCTGACACTTTAAAGTGCCACATCACATCATGTCTATACATCTTTCAATTTATTCATATTTGTGATTCAGTAACATTCTTTTATCAGTAAAGTGAGAGCATTTTTATACCGATATGTGATATATTCACTGTGCTAAGTTACTTTTTCTAGGTAGTTTGTAACCTTCAGTAAAAGTTCAGTGCTGCTGTAACTTCATCTACACAAAGCTTAAAAACTAAATTTTTCCCAGACAAAATCTGTATGTGTTGAAAGACTTAAAAATAGCTTCAGTGAACTTAATGCCTGTGTTTGTTTTTTCAGCTAAATCATATTTTTAAAGCAACATATAAGTCACATGAACATTTAGAAGAAAAACATCCATAAATTAGCCAGTGTGAGCCAGCTGATGCATTTTCAAGTACAAAGAGAAGAAATACCACATTCTCATACTGTTGGAAGAAGAATTCATAAAAAAATTAAATAAAACCCAATATGTGTTGTTATATTCAGGATGTTTTGCTACTTACAGTCTTACTGTTTCTGGTAAAAACAATAGTTTTTGAGAAGAGAGGGACTTTACCCATATGTCTTTATTTAAGTTAGGGAATTCATACATAT
Source organism: Coranthus polyacanthus (assembly GCA_037367275.1). NCBI lineage: Eukaryota > Metazoa > Chordata > Actinopteri > Kurtiformes > Apogonidae > Coranthus > Coranthus polyacanthus. Next base: position 4,618,156 of record JAPQRN010000006.1, on the reverse strand, counting down.
TACATACATATTTCACTTAATTTTTCAAAATTTTGCTTTCATCAAAGACCTTTAATCATTTTGAGTCTCTTTGCTAAGTTGAAATGGCTGTATTTGGTACTTCTGATACTTTCAGCTGCATCACCACGTGGATACATTATACTGCATGGATACACTGTATTATACACAGAGCTTGCTGTAATGGATTACCTGTCTAAAAAAGAGCAAGTTTATTTTACTGAAATAAATTACTGAACTGAATAGAAACTGTTTTTCGCTTGGAAGCAGGAAAAATAAACAGAAAAACCTCAACAACAAAAAAACTGTGGTGTGCTCTGGAAAAAAATGTCTGCAGTATAGATGACTTGTTTGCAAAAACATGCAAAATCAGTGCAGAACGTTAAAAGGCTCACAGTTCTGTTTTATCTGCTGGTATCAGGGGTGTGTGTTTGTAGAGAAAATGTCAGACAGTTCAGTTTTGTCCGTCTGAGCCAGGTTACACAAGCCCTCAGAGTGGGATTAAGAACTGCGTCTGTCGAGGCATCCAGTCGACCCAGATCTGTTCCCTGCAGGAGAGGGGCCAGCTAGGCCACAAACACGGAGTGGAAGTCAGCCATGCTGGAGCCGAGGTCCCCGTCTGATGCCAGTGGGGCTGCTCAGTGGCTCAGAGGCATCGGCCGCTGCTTGTTTGTGTGTGTGTCTGTGTTGTTGTATAACAGCCTAACGAAAACCAGACTTTCGTCTTATGCCTTGTACCACACTAATATGGATATTTTTCTGTACACACTAGAATGCAAAAACAACCACAAACCGCAACAAACCCTCAGACAAAACCATTGTTTCTGGTGTACTTTGAAGTGGTTGTTGTTTCAGGCGTAGATACAGTATACTGTACAGGTATATGTGCAAATTGGGGTGTGATGCAATCTTTTTCTAACGTTTTCGTGTTCCCTATCCGCACGGACACACACAAACCAGAGTTTTTAAAAATCTTCACTTTGGAAGGCGTTTTAAGAGAAAACTGTTCGTTTTGCAAAAATTTTTTTATTGTGGACAGGCCATTAGTGAGGCCTGTTTTGCTACAGAAGATCATTTTTAGACATAACTGATGTAAAAACATCTATATCTATCTATAAGAGAAAATCTGCATTCTTACGTAAAGTTATTATAATTATGGTTTGGGTTAAAAATAAAAGTAACACTATTTAAAATGTTCCTCCTAATCAGTAAAAAATGCTCATCACTGGAGCTCTGAGCCCTGCTACTTTTATCAAAGGGGACTCTATGACTTATAACAGCAGCGAGTATGAATCAAGTCTGTTGTAGAGACAAAGTAGAAGGTTCTGGCAAAACTTCACCTACTTCTAAGGTGCATGGATGAGGTTTTCCTCATCAAACTGTGTTGTTCTATACAACAAATGCTGCTGGAGTCCCTGACCTGAATCAAGTCTGTTAAAATATCACATCAGCCCTGTATTCTTGCATTCCTATGCTGGCTCCTCGTTCACTTTAGGATAAAATTCAAAATTCTTTTAAGAATGCAAGAGCTGAAATCAGGGGGGAAAAAAACCCACCAGAATGTGAAAATACACACCCTCCTTCCTTCCTTCCGTCTCCTCTCGTCCCAAATCAAAAGACTAAATAGCCCGACAACAGAATTCTTGTTTCCTCTCAGACCACTTGAATTACAAAATATTATCAAGTACTGCAGCTCTAATTGTCTAAATGGCTCCATGGTCTTGCCCTAGATACATCTCTGAACTTGTCACCTCTTACAGCACCACCAGACCCCTCAGATCCCCCTACGGTGGCTTGCTGGCTGCACATTGCTCTCAGAAAAAAAAGAGCAGAGGGGACAGGGCCTTTTCTGGAGCATCCTGCCGGAGGCCATGAGACAGGCTGAGTCTGTTAATGCCTTTAAGAAGCTCCTTAAGACCCACTTTTATTTTCTGGCTTTTGATGATGTTTAATCTGTCTTTAGGTTATGCTGTGTGTATGTGTCTTTTTAAGCACTTTGGTGCAAAATCTATTTTCTTTTTTAAATAGCTATATAAACTAAATAAACTTGAAACTTCAATACTCACACTTTAGAAGAACCGTCACTAAAATTAGCCATGTTATCATGTTCCTGTGCTGGTTAACAACACTGTGTACATTAAAGATCAGCTTCAGTTCCACCCACGTACTATTTACTCTAAGCTCTAAGCCAGGAACACTCAACTTACAGCCCGCTGGCTACATCAAGACCGTAATAGGGAGCCAGCTGGCCTGACGACTATTTTCTAATTCACAATTAAAATAAACTTCATTCATTTCAATGCAATCTGAGTAGGGGCCAATTCTGTTGAGTATATGTTTCTGATAAGTTAATAAAAAGTAGACTTAAAGCGTACTGTCTTTTTGTAAGGGGTGTTGGGGTTGCTTTGCTGCCTCTGGGCCTGGACTCCTGCCAACATGGATTGAAAAATGAATTCCCATGTTTATCAGATACCTTACAGGATAAAGTGTTGTTGGCTGTCCACCAGCTAAAGCGCAGTCCTGACCATTGTGCAGGTGTGATCTGCAGCTACAGAAAGTCTTTGTCTGAAGCTGCCAAAGGATTAAAGCCAAGGGTTCACTTACTTTCTGCAACCAGCACCGTGCATGTTTAACGGACGTCTTAAATAAAGAATAGAATTACATTGAGAAGATGTTATTACATGTGTGTCCAAGAGTTGCTATTGACTGACGGATTATTAATATTGAGTCTATTTTGACTTGATATTGGTTTATCATTTTAGTGTATTTTCAAATTCTGCCATTTTCCCCCTGACTTCATCTCCTGCAGCTTTAAGACATGTTTTTTATTTCACCTAAAAAAAAACCCAAATTCAATCAGTAATAGTTCTAGGCCTGCAAGTCCAAAACCAACAACCTCTGTGGATAAGAGACACTCGGGAGACTTTGGAATACAATAAGTCTCTGTGTCCCAATCACAAGGCCAGAGTGAAATCTAAGAAACTTTAAAGATGTACAAAAAAAAAGCAAATATTGACATTCTTTCTCCTGCCTGATCAATGTTTTAAATGAGTATGAATGAATGAGTAACAGCCTTAAAGCGACAAGTCAGTAAACACAGATTCTCAACTGTACCTCTATTTGATTGCAACAGAAATGAAGCACAACAACATTACACCCATTTTAGTCTGTAGCACCAGGCAGACTCTTCATCTTAAAGCCGTTTGAGAGGTTTGGAGAACAGAGTGCAGCCAAATAGCTTTTTTGACAGGTAATCAAACTTTACAATCTCTTGATTTCAATTGATAATTGCTCTCTGCACACTGCACACTAAGATATCCCCAGATTTAAGTTCATTTGGTTAGCTCGTCTAATGTTGGTAGATTGTTGTCAGTAGATCACGCCAAACTCCATGTGTTTCTCATTAAGGTTTTCACCGTCCACTCTCAACAGCAACAAAACTGCTCTGCTGTCAGTAGTGGACGATGGGAAAGTGTTTACCCAGGCTGGAATACAATGGAGACTCTGATTCCAAGCAGTTTTAACTGTATCAACACTAGTTTTTGACAAAAAGGCAGAACCAAAATGTACAAATTTTGTTTGTGTGGCTGTAATATGTAGTGTCTTATTGATTATTTTTCCTCTGAAATGTCTAGTTTCATATGATACCAAACAAATTGCTGTGAACATTTCTAAATTCATGTTTCAGATGTGACTGCTTGTTCCACTGCTTCCAAAATGTCATTTTAGGACACTAAAATTCAAATTGTTACAGCTCAGAAATGCATTACAATATTCATGCTTTTTTCCATATTCTGAAATACCAATTTTAAACATTTCCAAAACGGCAGAACACACTGGCTGACCTTCTCGAATTAGTCGTGTTGTGTCATGTTATTCCTAGATATGGCCTGATCCCGGTAACATTAATGCTCGGTGTAAGTGGTTCACCTTAACCTGTCTGGTGACCAGTGGGTTAGGGTCAGGGTTACATTTGAACCATCTATAAACTGATGTAGTTTAGGTTGTGTTTCAGCCACATGTTAAACACAGAAGATGTTCCCCTTTCAATTTAAGTCTAACACATGCATTTTGGCCTCACGCTTCTTCTGTGATAACCCTAACCCTTGAAAAGAGTGGATGTTCAAAGGTTAATACACGTTTTCTTACCACTGTAAGCTATAGTGGTGATCCTCGTGCTAATCAGCTAAAACTCGGATAGCAGCTTTTCAAGAGTAATGTAAAGCTGAGTCCCAGAGACCTGCATAAAGGAGTCTTACAAGTTTATTGCAGCCACACTGTGCGACATGGATCTAATGAACTTGTGTACGCAGACTGTACGCAGACTGTATGACAAATAATACCAACAGAATCTCAGGCCACCGTGCAAGTCACTGTACAGCAAATCATCATCAGGTTGTGTCATCTGTCTGCACTGCTATAGATGTAGGCCAAACTGAAGATTGCGTTGTTAGAAAAGTGGTATTTTTATGTGTACGGAAATAATCTAAAGTTGAGGATTAGGGGAATGCAGACCACAAAGGTATCGCAACGTTTTGTCATCTTTTGTCTGGGACAGCTCAAAATCACACAGTGTATACCCGGCTAAAGACGGAAAGAAGAAATTAACTTTAAGTTTGAAACTGTTCATTCAAATTATTAATTTCATGTTGTGTAGTTCTATTGCAACAAAGGCAGAGCAGTCGAAAGTACAAGTAGTAGAAAGCTTACAAGTACCACTTTACAGTGGATAAGTAGTGGTTATGTGCTGTTGTGACAGTGCACTCACCTCTCTCACAGCTTGGAAGGTCTCCACTCCAGGTGAGGTCCCACTGGCACATTAGCAGCTCAGCGCCCACCACCTGATAGCCGGGGTAACACTGGTAAGTCACCACTGTGCCCTGAACCAGCTCGGGGTGAGACGTGCTCTTCCAGCCATTAGAGATCTCCGGAAGCTCGGGGCAGGTGTCATTACGAGCTACTTCTGCAGGAGAGAGAGGGGAAGTAGTGACAAGGGAGGGGGGGAGGATAAAAGAGGAAAAAGGCAGAGGGAATGAACATTTAGAGTTTAGATTCAGTGGTATGAACTTTACAAGGCAAATTCTGCCAATTGACTGAAATCAATGATCCTGACAGAGCTCATGTTCAAAGATAGTCAGCCTCCATCACTACAATTTCTTTCGAGGCAGTATATCTGATGCTATACTGCTGCTTTTCTTGAGTGCTGAACTTAAGTATAAATTTGTGGTACTTGTACTTTGATTATTTCCATTTTATGCAGCTTTATAGTTCTACTCCACTACATCTGTCTGACAGCTTTAGTTACCTTTCAGATTATAATTTTTCATCCTCTTTCTGTGCCGCAATTCAATTCAATTGTATTAATATAGGCCAGTAATCAGACATTCGCCTTTACAATCTGTACAATATAAAACACCCTCTGTCCTTAGCCCCTCCTTTCCAGTGAGCTAAACAGCTAAATTGTTGAATAAGCATTATCCAAATTAAGTGTTACCAAAAATGGTTTCTTTCTTTATTATAGACCATGAAAATTCACTGAAAAAAAAGGAAAATGTATCCATATTTCTGTGTATATTCATAATGTGTCAGAATATAGATGCAGGCTTTGTTTGGTCACAAAACCCCAACTCCTCCCATTTAAATCCATGCTGCTGGTTTCATCTAACAATGGCATGTACAGTGGGACCAATGTATTGTTTAAATGCTCACATATTTCAGTTTGTATCTCTTATGGTTGTACGCTTTTCATTGTGCTTCCCAAAAATCCCACAATGTGCTGAAGCTGAAATGAGTGACACGTTAAAATCTTATAGTAACAAGACATTAAATGGTTTTCAGAAAACCTCCCCAGCAGATGCCTCCCTGGATTGATCTATTAAGGTAGTTTATTATTGCTGCGTAAAATCAGTGGATGTCTTTATGGGTCATTTATTTTTTTTCCATCAAATCCTCTTGGCTTTGCTCACGCCCACAACAGCAGGCTCATAGCCTCTGCTTAGGAGACTAATTTGGACAAACACAAAGTAATTGCACTTGGGCACTAGACAAGCAAAACTCTCCAACACCTGCCTGCGTTGCTGCCTTGTGTTTACATTTCACCAATGAGATTCATGAAGAGACTGTAATAAAAGCCTTCCCTGCCTTTATCCCTCTTTGTTGATCATCTGTATTCTGTAGCCCTTCCTTCCCTCTGAATTCATTAGGTCTTATCAGATATACCGTGCTGGCTATAGTGTGGTGCAGCGCTGATGGAAAGGCCCCGCCATCACCAGGGACAGCCTCTTATTGCTTCCATTTTTAGGCCCCATACCTGCAAAAACAAATTCCCCTCTTCCTCTCTTTCATTTTACTTAACTTCCTTCCTACTACCATACTCTCCAGTCTGCCATGTCACTTCACATCTCTCTGACCTCTCCTTAGCTGGGTGCATATGTAGAATTTACCTCACGTTTTGAGACTCTGCAGTTTTTTGTGCACCTTTTAGGTTTGTAATCATAGCAATATTTGACTTCATTTATATTGTACATTAAAGGAAGAGTTCAACAATTCTGGAAAAGCCCAGTTTTGATTTATTTCCACAAGTGAGATGAACTCTGTAGGTCTTGAATGACATATTAATGTAATCGATTACTTAAATGCACTGATTTGCATGGACTGTGTCAAGATGTCACAATCATAGGCTGTAAATAATTAGTGGACAAAGTCTCTGTGACGTCACCCACTGGAGTGTGGACTGACATTTTGAAGCCTAGAGTCTGGCGTGTTGGCCATCGTCATCTTGTTTTGTTTTGGAAACAGAAATACCCATATTTGGACAAGAGAGTAGCGCTAAGAAAGAGTGAGGGGTGAAACTAGCCAAGCTAACACTAACTTAACAGAAAACACGGACTAACACTATTATGTTAAATGCCATCCAGTAATTTCAGCTACTCCAAAACTGTTAACACATACAAATTGTGTGTGATAACAGTAATGTATAAACATGCTAATTAGCATGCTAGCTGGCATTGGTAAATTAACCAAAAGGATTAAATGACTCATCAGAAAAAATCAATAGATCAATTGAAAAAAGCAATTGTTAAGTTAAACGAACCAATCAAAACAAATACCGGGTTAAACTTAGGGAAGTATTGGGGTTAATAAAAAAGCAAATGTTACAGGAAATTGTATCCTGAATGAAAGTGAGCCATGCACCATGAAAGACAGAAAAATCCTGAACGTCAGCACTGTTCTACTATTCACCAGTTCGATGACTTACCGAAGAAGTGGACTATGAAGCCGTTGCCATAGCCGTACACATTGGTGGCGGGGTCAGACTGGAACTGGATGGTGACGTCTGCCGTGGAGGTGTAGAGCTTGAAGCGGGACTTAGATCCTCCATACTGACCCAGCACTTTGGCTGTAAGGTCATCGCCGTCGTAAAAGGTCAAGAGGTCATTCTTCCCAATGTTCAACCTAGAAAGGAAACACACACGATACAATGTTTGGATTTAGTGTGAGCTAAAAAAGAACAACAGGCATGCTTTTTGGATGCTGATGACTCAACCTGACATGGTCAAAGTGGGGTTTAATAGTTACATGTACCACACCTTTCAAATTGAGGATTAAACAAATACAAAAAAGCCAAATGCTCAAAAAACATGAGTGATTTTCAGTGGTGGTTTCGAGATGTAATCGAGCCATGTATGGTATAACATACTTAAATGTCAAGTATCTACTACCCAGACATCACTGCTGAGTAACAAGATTGTATCTAATGTGGCATTTAAACCAAGTCTGCGTTGTTTAATGAGATTACACACCAAGAGCACTGTGATTGTTGAATATAACTGCAGGACCTGTCCAACCTGGTTCCACATCTCATCATCAGGATTTCTCTATTTTAACATAGCCATAGCCTATAGGTTTATGTTTACAGTGTATAGTCAAACCCAATCCCAAAAAATATATTTACTTGACTCTTAATGTGGTCGACATTATCACTAAAACTACTGCCAGTGAATTTTCTGTTTGCCAGATGAAAAAAAAAGAAATAAAACAAAGGAACAAATCTTCGTATTGAACAGCCAAATCTGATTCTGCTGGAAATTCTCCGAATAAACGTGCGCACTTAAATCCTTCATGGGTAAGAAAGATCTGTTGGCCGTACGTCTGTACACACAGAATTTGGTAAATTTAATTAATTTACCAGCTGTCACATGCTTTGTTGCTCTGATGGTTTGGCATTTTTGTCTGTCCCATTGATAAAGCCCCTTGGAAATCAAAAATGAACTGAGAGATTCCAGATTAATTCTCATTTGACAACTGGTCTTGGTGATGCCAAGATGACAGCAGGGCCAAAGCTCAGTGTTCGGAGTATGAGTAAGGGCTTAAACTGCGTTCAGACTCAGCTGTTGATTAAAACCACTGTAAGCCTACTTTTTTCTTCACACAGAAAAGAGTCTGTAAATATTTGGACCAGTGAGGAGAATTGACAATGACATTGGTATCACTAAAAACGTATGAATTCACATCCCTATACTACTGTCAACCTGACTGAACCAAGTAAAACGTATGAATTGCAATCTAGCTTTTTTTTTTTTTAGCTTGTAGCCACTGCTAAAGCTGCTGTTGCTCATCACCATTTGTTGGTATTTAGATTTTCAAGAATCTGATATTTCCTTGAGGTTTAGCTCATAAAAGGCTGGTGAACAGAACTGTACTTCAGTCTGTGCTCTGATTGTCTTCACCTTTAAACTCCAATCCTTGCAGTGAGTGACGTGGTCACAACCCGCAGGTCAAACACCACCTCTGTACACACACCTTACATGCACACATTAATCTCTGTCCTGTGGGGAGTTATCTGACTGAACACAGTGTTAATGGTACGCCTCACACCGTGTTCTTGCATTTTTAAAATGACAGTAATTGGACAAAGAGGGCGACAACGACTTCAGGTCAAAGCAAGGTGACATATTACTGAGACTGCTACATCATTCATGAGGGGCAGAGTGCCTTCTGTTGCCTCGCTGCTCACGAGAACACTGTCAGGATGATAATGTGACTTAAAGCTGCAGTGGTTGATAGCTTTTTAGCATCATTGGGCAAAAAGTCCATAATTACCTTCCAGCAGATTGTAATTCAAGTGGTCTGAGAGGACAACAGACTTCTGCATGTACTCCTTGCTGGTGGTTTCAGGCTGTATGAAATCTACCCCGTGACGCCCAGATTTTGTCCAATCACAGGTGTTTTCAGGCAGGTAGGTGGGTTAAATAAGCTGTACAGCTGTAATGACCAATCACTGATCAGATTCTGCCACACGTGTCTCAACACGGAAGCTTGGAAAAGTAGCTTCACTTTTCCATAACGGCATGAAACGATCTTTTGATTTGAACCCAGAGGAGAGAGCTGCACAAGGAAGGTGTGTATTTTCTGGCATTTTTCCTGATTTCAGCTCCTGCAGCTTTAAAGGGGAACTCAAGTACCTGTCAACCTGGCTACTATTTCCATATATTTGCAGGGTTCAAATGCCCAACGTCAGTTTTTACTTGCCCCTATACAAAATGTTATATTTATTAAAGGTTATTAAATAACCTTTAATAAATATACCAAAGACTAAAATTACCTGTGATGTTTATTAGCAGTTGTCGACAGCCCTGTTAGCTGACGTGCCATCCGTGTTGTTGGTGCTGTTCTGTTGTTGCACTCAGGCAAAATGTATTTGCTGGAGACTTGCTTTTGAAAAACAATCTCATGTTATCCACCTTGTGTTCAGTTGGAGTCTCATCCACGTCCTCCAATGCCACCCAACTGAACTCCTTTTTCCAGGAAAAATTTCTTGTGCTTCGCCTCATGTGTCTTTACCCACTGCCATTTTCTCTTAAGTGTCTGATTAGTGCTATGCAACCCCCAGCCGAGATGAGATGGAAGTGAGAGGACTCACTCCTTTGCTGCAGAAAAACAATATGTGAATACATTCTTTTTTTACCTTGTACCTGAGGGGGCAAGTGAATTTCTAGATTTAGTAAGGAATGGACGTACATTTACAAATCAAATCAAGTTTACCAGACAAAACATCTTGTCTTTGTTTTGTCTACAATGAAAAACATTTGCTTTCTGTTTTCATCTGCATATATGCTCATGCCTGAACTGCATCCACCACTGCTTCTGAGAGAACTGTTCTTTTATATTTTTGTTCACAATTAATATATTCTATTAATTGTCTGATCATAACCTATATGACCTAAATGCCATATAGGGCACCAATCTGCGCTATAGCACGTTCCAAAAAGAGTAGCGACAGGGGTAATTTAGGATGAAACCTGTGAATAACGATGTGATTTGAAACAGCTGATGTCAGCAGGTGATTGTAATCGTGATTTGGTGCAAAAGCAGCTTCCAGGAAAAGCCTAGTCATTCAGGAGTGAAAACGAGCTTTGGATTGACCCTATATAAAAAATTAAAAAAAAAAAAAAAATCACTGAAAGGTTTAAAAAATATGTTCCTCAAAGAAAGACAGGATGGGATTTGCATATTTCATCCTCTATATGATTCAAGAAATCTGGAGGAATTCCTGTGCTTGAAGGGCACATCAAGAACCGTTGTGATAGAACCACATGAGCCCAGGATTACTGTGGCAAAGCTTTGTCAAGCACAGTTACATCCACAAATACCTGATCAAACTGTGCAAAAAGGAAGCCTTATGTTAACTGTGTGTCCCGAAGAATCACCAACTTCTCTGGGCTTTGAAGCATCTGTGATCGACCATGTTACACGTTTACATTTTTTTTAAACGCATTGCAGGCTTGAATGTCAGGAATGGATTTACACATAAAATGAAGTTGGCCAGATTAATATTAAAATTAATTCAATAAATATCTTCCTGCCATGTCTGCCATGAAAAACAAGTGAAAGTACAATGTTTTAGTATATTCCCCATGCGTGTTCTCTGTTATGCGCACTTTCCGTACATTCCAAACTCCCTCTTATTTGGAGTTGCATGTGTCCAGTGGCTTGTGAACACCTCCAGATCCCCCAGGAGCAGCTGGAGGACGCTGCTGGGAAGGGGGACGTCTGACTACCCCGATTAGCCCACCGCCACTGTCACCACACCCTGGACAAGCAGTAAAAACTAAAATACGTGACAGGAGTTTCCTTTTAACGATTACAAGCTATTCCAAAGCGGTGTGCTGTAGTCGTCATGATGGTGATTAATGTGGACATTTCCCTCAATGAGATGAAAGAGTCAACGTCATGCCAAATAACCACACTCACTACCACAGTTAAACTGTCAGAGGGCGGCGCATTGTGCTGATTTGACGACCGGTTGTAGAGCTGAAACTCTTACAAACCTCAAAGCTGTTTTAAATGTCACCTGGGGCTGAGCTATCTTTTTGTAGAGAAGATTTAGAGCATGGAAGAAATGGCTTAGCCAGAATAAAGCAGTGACATGCGCTTTGCTGTCGCTAATTAATCACCAGCGGCTCCTGATAAAACTCATTAGCCAGGCTGAGATTGAGCTATTAATCACTATGGGAATGCTGGAAAAATCAAAGGTTCTAGAGGCGTGGATTGAATCGACACATGGCAAAGCCTGACCAAAGATGAAATGTTTATTTTGGACTTTTTTTTTTTTTTGGAGGAAACTGGGGGAGTGTGAGTGAGTTAGTGAACAGATGAAAAGTGAAGTGGGTATAGTGTTTGTCTTTCCACAGGCAGAACCATTTGTCTTCTGTCAGCTGCACAAGCTTACACAGCCTAACACTTTTATACTGCTGGTCTTTTAAGGACTTTCCAATGAACTGATCCTCAAACAGAACCCTCATCACTGCACAAACATAACCTGACTCGCATATAAAACCAGGGCCTGGTTTCTCTCTGAAAAGAACACCGGTTCTGAACGGTGCACATTTGGTCCTTCTTCTTTACCTCTTAAGATCCACCAGGTCACCGACGGCCCATTTTAGGGTTAGAGTTACATTTCAACCGTGTTTAAAGTGATGTCGTTTCGCTTGTGTTTTGGCCACATGTTAAACACGGACACTACATAGAAGATGTTCCCTTTTGAATGAAGTCTAATACATGCACATTGGCCTTACGCATCCTCTTTTATAACCCTGGATGTGGATCTTAAAAGGTTAAAAGCTTTCCTGAGTTAAAGGAAGTTTCAAGGAGCTACAGAGCTGTCCTCAGGAAATAACAGATAAAAACACACACACTCCTCCTGGTAGGTGTGGAAATATTTTCTGAGTCCCAAATGTGTTTCGAAGCAATCATTAAGTCTTCTTTGATATTTGACAAACACATTTTTCTATTTTTATTCTAAACACTATTTTCCCACAATGCAAAGCAAATACGCTGGAAAACTAGCAGTGAATGAATTATTGTGTTGTTTTTTTATTGTTTTTTTTGCCACATCTAAATCAAGTACTGGATACACGTATTGAATCCAGATATTGTTATTTAATCTAATTATCTTTGTGTGCAAGTACGTACATGTATAAACCTGAGGGATTTAAACCTGCTGTGTGAGGAGCTCAATTAATGTTCACGAAAGCTGAGCAGCAGATAAACTGTATGGAATGTTGAATAAATGTATCTGACGCACTAAAATAACAGCTTCATCAGCTCGTGTTTGCTTCCAGCTTCCATCAGTAGCAGGAGTGGATGTATATATGCAAATAAAAAGGAAAACTGCTGCATATAAATGAAAAAAAAAAAACAGTGAATGAAGTGCTGTTCAACCACATGAATCCAGTACTCGACACAATGACTGAATTTGGATATTGTCAAATCTTTCATTTAATCTAATAAGCTATAAGCTTTCAATGCACGCAAGTAACTACATTTATAACTAACTAAGCCTGACAGATTTAAGTTTGCAATAGCCTTCTGCTGTGTGAGAAGCTTAACTGATGAGCTGAGCAGCACATACATGAAATGATGAATGGATACGTGTCAGACACACTGAAATAACAGGTGTGGAAATAAAGTAACCGCGAATGTGAGTGTGTGTAAGACATTCGAAGTTGTAGCTGTGACGTTCCAGGGGCTCATTGGTTTCAGAATCAGCTGGAACTGGTTGAACTGAGCGGAGCTGATGCTTCAAAATAAAACACAGTGAGGTTCACGCTGGTTTGTTTTTCCTTCATTTTGGGAGTTTGAACCATTAAGAGAACCGGTGATGCCACTCAGACTTTGCTGCCAATTCCCCCACTAGCTGCTCACGGTGCGGCAATGGAAAGAATCCCTTGTGGCTCAAAAAGCACATTCCCCATGGACCGCAATGATAAAAGAGGCCTAGACGCCTACAACTGCAGAGCAAACAAAACAGACTGTTTCTGTTTATTATCAGTTTGTAGAACCGCGAGATTTGTGTTTGATATTCGGAATGCCCATAAAAGTGATTTAAAAAACTGTGAGCAACTTTTGGTTGGAAATAATGTTCACTATCTTGGAATCCAGTTGTAATGTTTAAAATCCTTCTGGTGGTGCATTCACAAACTCAAGTGAAAGCATCCCTTCGCCTTGGAAATGAGGTTTAAAAAACAGTTTTACATCCTTTCCGGTAGTAAAAGTGTTAGTGCTACACTATAAAATTATTCCCTTACAAACAAAAATTGTCCATAAGTATTTGCAACAAAATGTAAATATTATGAATTATAAGCAAAATGTCTCCTGACAGTATAATATGTAAATGGATCAATGTTACTGATGGAGAACATGCAAACAGTACTTAATGTTATCTACAGTATTAATTCAAATTGGAACTATATTTAATATGGTGAATATATGTTTTAAATGTACACTTCGTACACTTTGTTGTCTTGGGGTCTATGAAAAAACCCAGTAAATAAAAAACAGTCCAAACAGCAAAGATCACATTAGCTAAAGTGAGGAATAAAAATAAATTGATCATATAAATCCCCTTCAGTTACTACAATTAACAACACAACATGTTTTTTTAAAAATAGACAAAACTGTCAAAAAGTTTCTAACAGTAAATAAACTTTTATGTGAGATTCAAAGAGTTTTGTTTCTTAAGGGACTTTTTAAATGCAAATCTATACTTCTGCCCAGGTTCATATTGGTGGGAAACAGATTCTAGGCTGGGAAAGTTCTAAAGAAAACAGTTTGCCTTCAGAAATGTGTTATTATTTGCATGCATAAATTGACTTCACACAGCAAATACTGAGAAAAACTGAGAGCATGTAAATTGACTCCAATGCTGTGTTCAATCTCAGAGGATAACCTTCCTCCTTTTTGAGTAACTCTAGCTACCGACGATCAACTGAGACCAAACATATTCCCACTATTAATCTGAAAAGAATCACTTCAGATGTTAGAACAGAGTTTCCTTGCGCTGGTGAAGAGTTTTTCCTCCCAGAGTCTACAGCTGATCCTCACAAGTATAATAAAAAAAAGTGCTGTGTATCTAAGCTCACGGCGTTCCACGTTGATTTGATTGCTAACGGATAAAGCCTCTCACCTGCTCAGAGAGCGAAGCAGATTGAGAAATATTGTCGGCTGGCGTCAAATTTGTTGTGATTAAGCTAAACAAGGCTTTGTGCAGCTCTGCAGTGCATCTGTAGAGAAAAATCAATCACAGCCTCCACTCCCTGACACTAATTTGATTTAGTTCAATTTGAAAAGAAAAAAAAAGAAAAAAAAAAAGCTGGGCTGAGTTTGGCCTGGCCCTGGGACCACCTGCCAACACATTCCACCCCAACTATTCACTTTATCATCTGCTATTATCATTTGTCCAAATGTCACATATACAGGAAGTTAATGTTTGGACAAAGCCTGGCTCTCGCTGCTTTAATGGCAATCTCCTACTAAGGATAAAATTGTACAAAAAATCACTTTTGTTTCTTTTAACATGCTGTGACACAACATTCTTAGATGCACAATATACTACTGATAATATTGCTTTTGTGCTTTTTAAACTCGTCTGGTACGTCTGGATCATTAATATTGGATTTGCAAGCTTTAGTCACTGAAAATAATCATTTCACATTTGAGATATTAACTGGGAATATGGGAATTAAAGGACCCATATTGTGCAATGTATCTTGTTTCTGAAGGCCTTTATACTGAAATTCATCAACTCAAACATATTTGGTTGGATGTAGGTCAGGTGTTTCAGTTCGTCAGGATAAAAGTGTCTTTGCCGGAATTTTCCTTTAGTAATAGTAAACATTTTGACCCCAACAAGTAGCCTACTAGGTTATATTTAATATGTAATTTTTAAATTTCATTATGGGCCAAAAGCTCTACATTCAGCTTTGAGAGACAGGGTGATTTTGCTCATTTTAATTCCCTTAATCACACCTTTCCCTCCCTCCTCTTTCATTTTGAAGGCCATCCATGAAAGTCATTTGATACACCTCAGCGATAATGTTCCTTCTGCCATTACACAGATGGAGGAGGAGATACGTACAGTATGTGCAGGTGTCTGTGTGGAATGTGAAGAGCCAACACCGAGGGAGCTTGTTAAAGGCCTCGTATATGTACATACTATGTCTAACCTGGAGTACTCGGGGAGAACAGCTGCTATTGACAAGCTTCATATAAATGCTCCTGCTAGGCAGATGTTCAGACAGTCAGAAGACTTTGTGCTAGATTAGACTGCTCGTCTCCAAGGACAGTCCTGTTTTGGTATATTCCCATGAGTGGACTCTGGAAACTGGACCATGTTGTGCTGACACTTCAGATCTAGTTTGGGCTGCAGGCTTACACCTTATTCATCTGCACAGACACTCACATAAAGTAATTTATGCTAAAGAATGTCATTAGTATCTTTTGCAAAAATAGGATGTGCGAGGGGCATGTTGCCTCCGTCTTCTAGAAATGACACTTCCCATTGTGGACCCAAGGGGCTCAATTTCTAAGAATATGACTAAAAACAGAAAGTGTAATGACTGTCAGCTAACACAAAATATCTTGTATGTGGCTAAATATTTTAGTCTGTAGTTGACACTATAAGAAAAGTCAAGGACCACCATGACCTTACCCTGAAGTCAAACAATCTTTTTAAAGTTTGTCAATTTGTAGATGCAGTATGTATTCTGAATCAAAAGTGGAAGTGAGCAAGCTATGCTAATGCCATCTGGTGTCGTGTGCGAGGGAATGTAAAAATTCCTGTACCATGGTTTGGTTCATGTATGGTGTGAAAACAACGGGAGATGGAAAAACTGTGTGAAAATAAAACTAACCAAATGTATACAATGTCACAACATGAACATGAACCTTGTTTTGAATGTGAAAAATGCCCTAACATTGAGGGGGCAGGGTTTATAACCTATACTGCAACCAGCCACCAGGAGGAGATAAACTTATTTTGGCTTCACTTTAGAGAGCTGTGCCATCGTCCTTCTTTATAGAGTCTATGGGAAAAACAAGCTATTTTCAGCTGTCTCTTGTTGTTTCAGATTTCCAACTGATACACTTCATGACACAACAAAGCATGCTGCAAACTATACCAGAACCAAACTCTGCTAGGTTTGCTGTGTGGTCCTTAAAGTGAATTGAACTGAAGTATATTTTCAGTGATGGCAGACTATCATACCTCTCTGCAAAAGGTAGTCATAAAACCTTACACTGTGTACTTTACACATGAATGAACGTCCAAAAACAGTTTCCTCGAACAATATATAGTTTTCTGGAAACATCTAAGATGAATGCTCTCTCTGGTGAGAAATGGTCGACATAAAAGTGTGATCGAGCATGTCATGTTGCAATCACTTAAATTATGCACTTAAACCTTTTCAGTGCATACCTCACTATCTTTTCATGGTAGGTTTATAAAAAAACATGTGGTGAAGGTAAACTCTTGAAGAGAAAATATTTTATTAAAAAGAAGCAGAAAGAATGTAAGATGATGACATGTTATTTTGTGTTTTTTTTTTTTTAATTTCCAGACTGTTGTGTTGTTGAAATGTTTTCACTGTGTACTTCCACTTGCACCTGAATAACGTTGCTCTGCTAAACGAACAGCAATTACTTATGTTGACAGACGTTCTTTTCAAAAACCAGAGGATGCCATTAATCAATGCCTCTCAGAGTACAACAAGAGCACAGGTGCTGTTCATACAGGGAGAGACAAAAAGAGAGAGAGAGAGAAAGAAAAACCAAAAAACACAGCTTAAAATGCAACCTATGCAAATGAGCTCTCTCCTTAATTTGCCTGCAAATGGCAAACGATTTTCTACGGCTGACTGACTTATCTGGCTGTGACACGGCGGGGTGTGTTGTTCCGTGTCTTCACCTAGGCGCCACAATCAAAGAAAACACACACTCCCATGCTGTACATTTGCACCCTCTACTCGACACAGCAGCTATTACAGGAGTGGGGAGGTGTGGGTGCAGCGGGGAAGCTTGTGCTGCTGCTGCTGCTGCTGCTGCTG
>JAPQRN010000006.1:4563838-4579207 GCA_037367275.1 Coranthus polyacanthus | reverse complement strand
GCCTGTTGATGCGCAGGCAGGTCGTAAACCCCTCCTCCCTCCATATAGTCGCATTCACTTTATTATCCCACACTGGTAGGAAATTTGTTTGCTGCATCCATAGAAACCATTAAAGGACATTCCACATACATAAAGGACATAGCAAGACATCTCAGGGAACAAGGAAAGGGAAACATAGGAAAAATAGTGCAAAAACTAACACTGATATGGAAGTGCATACAGTTGCTAAATAATAATAATAATAAATCAATAAGCTATATATCTAAATACACCTACATATCCATCCAAGCTCTGTTGGCTTTGTATTGATTCTTCTGGTAATTCATCTGCCACCATTTAAAATTGTTATTGAAATAGGGACTAAGGAGTTTTTAAATCTATTAAAACGACAGCGTGGCATTCTAAACCTCCTTCCTGATGGTAGCAGCTGATACTCAGTGTGTAGTATATGAGATGGATTAGTTATTATCCTCATTGCTTGTGTCAGTTCATAGGTCGACTGAAAGGATGGATGCTGTCACACACCCATCATCTTTTGTGTAGTCTGCATGAGCCAAGCCCCTGTAGCATCAATTTTTGACGTTCAAGGTACCTGATAGAAGCCAATGTAAGTCTTTAGACATTGGAAATTGACGACATAGGCCAGGGTTCTTGACCCCCTTCATGCTGTTTATTTTTGTGTTTTCTGTCTTTTTCTCCCCAATCCTTTTTCTAACCATAACCGAGTTGTTTTGTTTATGCTTAAACCTAACCAAACCTAACCATGGCATTAAACTACATGTCTTTCAGACTCGCCGGTGTGTTGAAAAATGATGCTCTATGGATACCCTATGTGTCAAAATGTGGCACCCTGGCCATGCATCAGTATGTGATGAGTTGGTAGTCAGTGTAGATCTAGCAGCTGCCAGTGGTATTACTTTTAAGGTTTGACTTCACTTTCAAGCTTCGGTTGTTGCCCCTTGAATAGGAGCCACACTCCCTAGTGTCCACACAACACTCCATAAGTGTCTTAAAATGTGCTTAAACATCCACCACAGGCTTCTTCACTTTATCTATTCTCATTACAGAAACTTATTCTAAATGTGACAGAACCCCACAGGCCCTGACTTTCTAACATCCCAAACTGTCACTGTCAAGTGTATATTTAATTAAGCTTATGCAGAGGTAAACAAAACAGCAGTGGAAAATACACGCTAACACTGTAGTGATTTTTAATGTGTACCTGTGTCCCTCTGTGACTATGACCCACTGGATCTGTAAGGCAGCATTTATACACCTACCCTCGCTGTCCAAAGGCCTGTCACATGTCCCAACTGCCTCTCAGGTGACCAGTTAGCAAACTCACTTTTTTAATCGCCACTGATCTGTCTTCTACAGCCACCTGGCATTTGCCCAAACATATTAATAATATATTTCTGCTAAAGACTCAGATTCATCTCACTCTAATTGTCCTAGTTTTATTGTTGGGCCTCGGATGGCTTGGCAGTAGCGCCGCTATTGATTCTGTCTGATGGGGACAGCACTGTGCCTCGGGCGAGGAAATATGTAGGGAGATTAAATAGGCCAATAAATGACAACCTACGACCTCGGCTGCTTCCAACACTCTGTTAGTGCTGAGGGATGTTCGCCAGCTCTATAGTGTCTCACAGAAATAGAGATAAGAGGAGTAGTGTTGGTCTTTATAGTATTTCTCATTAGAGCAACATCCCAGACTAGCGCTGCCATATAGCCGCTGGAGCTGCGTCCTATCACTCCCTCAGCTAGTCATTACCGGTCAGCTGTAGCTATTAATATCCAGGCCAACCAAAAAACTATGAAACTCACAGGCTCACTGGAGACCTGAAAAGAGATAAAAGAGCCATCATGGTAGCATTGTGGCATCATAACACCAGAGCTAACAGGGAGCTTTCACAGAGACAAATTGCCTCGGAGCTGTAAAATGCTTGCTATATGCTACATCACTTTGTCTTGTCATCTTAGACCCCATGGCTATTTATCATGTTTTGGTTTTAATGAAAGGTTATTGATAAGCTCAGCTTTTATTTTTTTCTAGTCGAGGGTACAAGTCTTCCTGCAGTGTGGTGTTTCAGATGAAGGCTACGGGATCGCACGTAGGATGATACAGTTAGTACAGTATGTTCCGAAACAGGAGCTGGATTAAAAGTGAAATTATCCAAATTGGATTCATGCAGTTATTTTGGAAATATATTTTCCAGGGTCTTTGTTACACTGTTGGACCACCAGACAGCTTTAATCATATACAAGTGCATCACAAAATATTAGAATAATGTGAAAAGGCTAAAAGTGTTTAGTTTAGTTGTCTTATACAAATTTAATGCAGTGTGTTTTAGTTTACTCTGTAAACATATTAATTCATTTTCGGAATGTCGTAACAGAAAATGTGTAGGATTACAACCAAATATGTGAATGGCCTTGTGGTGGAGCTTGAGGTTGAGGTTTGAAGAGTGTGCCACTGTAAGTTTTTAAAAACAAACTTTATTGTAGCATCATGGGTAAAGCTTCTGATCTGACAGTCTATCACATACACAAGAGGGAAAGTCACAGGAGGTTTTCGCTGAGCAAGCTCTCTGTTCTCAGAGTGGCGTGTCAAGGCATCTCTGTAGCTGTAGAGTCAACTAGCAGAACAAGGCCTGGCAGAAAGAGGAGCACCAGCAAGAGAAAATTAATGAAGAAAAGACAATTTGATCCATAAAAAAAGTCAGGAGCTGATGCACCAAATGTCATAAGTTAGCATCTGTTGCATTAACTTTGTAGAAGACGCACTTATATATGTTCAAAGCAGAGGGGCAATGTAATTCTTTGATAATTGAATATTAGCCATATTAACCCTTGATCTGATCATTTCTCTCTTTCTGATCATGCTTGACCCATGAGAGGGTAACATTAGGTCACATGATGAGTTTCTGGAAGGATCAGAAACTTGGCAGCAGCAAAACAACACTGGTCTATCACTGATACAACTTTTTCATTGGAGACTTTAAACATTAATGGTTGAAAGGCTCATAATGAAAAAAAAAAAAAAAGCAAATATTCTTCCAAGAACACCTCGTGGGTCCATCTTGGTCATCTTAATAATGAAAAGCTGGAAAACAACTTATTTTTCTTCTTCTGTTATATTTCCAGCAGAATGGATAAAATTACTTTGTGCATGCCAAAACAGTTACATTCTGATTAAGTGCTTTGAGCACATCTTATCGGATCAGCATCCATGTAAACAATTATATTGGAATCTGTGATCAGAATGATTTCAGTCAGATTGAAGAAATACTGTCCATGTGACTGCAGTTTATTGTTCTGATTTTGCTTTGGAAACAAATATGACTCCTTTTAATTTCTTTTCTGTGCTTCTTTGTGTAAATTTCTGTTTGTCTGGTTTGTTCAGTGCATTTACTTCACTATGTTTAATGTTTTGGGAGACACGGTGGTGCAGCGGTTAGCATTGTCGCCTCACAGCAAGAGGGTCCTGGGTTTGAGTTTGCATGTTCATGAGTTTGATGTTCTCCTATGAAACAAGCAATTTATGAAAACTCTATTGTGAACCATTGAAGAGGTATCTAACAGTACAGAGAATTAAATTCTCCACGTTTCTGCCAGAGAGCAATATTCAGAAGCTATGGGCATCATTCAGGAGCAGACTGAAACTAGATTCAAGTCGACCCCTGTTCAAAACCATGTTGTTCCTTCTGTGCTGTTCTCTGTTTACTGTGCAGTGTGATGTGTGTGGTTGACATGGTCAGGTGTTTTCTCTGTGCTCGTCTTAAATCTCAGATGAAGAAACTGACTTCACAACTAGTTTAGAGCTTGTGATGGCTCAATATGTAGTTTACACAGCGTGAAGTGGAAACTGCTCATACACAGAGAATGGATTTTACGGTGACAGGAGACAGTTTAACTGTGTCCGGGAGTTAAAATGAACCAATTCTGCATTTTTCAATGAGGGAGCAGGAAAAGGTGTCCCTCCATCCTCTGCTTCTTATCTCTGTAGCAGGGACAGCAGTTGAAGCACAGACACCCCTCTCCCTCCTCCAGCTCCTCTCAGGGGGACACTGAGGTGTTCCCAAGCGAGCCGAGGGATATAATCCCTCCAGCGTGTCCTGGGCCTGCCCTGGGGTCTCCTCCTCCTGGTTGGACATGCCCAAAACACCTCACCGGGGAGGCGTTCAGGAGGCATGCTAACCAGACGCCCAAACCACCTCAACTGGTTCTTCTGGATGTGGACGAACAGCAGCTCTACTCTGATCTCCTCCTGTCCTGGATGGCCGAACTCCTCACCCCTATCTATAGAGGACGACCCTGCAGAGCAAACTCATTTCTGTTGCCTGTATCCACAAAAGTTACTCTAAGAATTTGAATGAAGTCGACTTTTTTCATATCACACGAGTTCATATTCAAAGATGTTTCTTTATTTTTTACAAGATATCTACAGAGGAACTTTTGTCAAATGGATCCATCTTTGTTTCTTTATCTTCTCACCCTTTGGGAATTGTTTTGTCCTGTTGTGATTACCTATTTATTCCCCCTGACAGTCATCCTGTGTTCTTTTTTAACACTCTCCATTTTCTAAAACATGTAATTTATTCTCTCTCCACAGGGAGAAAATTTGCACAGCACTTGTTAGTTTGGATAATCCATAAACATGTTTTCTACAGTTTTCAGAGGGACTGGATACACATATGCACATGAACTGCAGTGCTTACATTTACATAAGCTTAACATAGATAACTTTAAATGTCATCATCCCATATTTCATCCATGTTGCTCTCACCTGCAATTTTTTCTTGTGTCTTAAACCCTCCCACTCAACACGCAAGGACAGACACAAGGTGCAAACAAACAAATATGTTTTCTGAAGCGAGGTCGGATCTGATTTTATGATATGTGATGTTTAATGGTTTGGAGTTGAGCCATGAGAACATAAACACCATTCCTGGTGTGTGTTTTAAGTGTCTGCATGTGTGTCAATATGGTGAATGTAGTGCTGTGCACAGGTCAGTCACAGCACAGTATGTAAATGTACTGCACATGACACAAGGAGAACATGCAAACTCCACACAGGCAAAGGTGGACCAAAGGTAATTATTACATCGACTTAAATGTACTGTACAGTAGCATATGGTTGCATTCTAAATTGTTTTAATCTTAAATCACTGTTAATGTAGTGGCCCTTGTAAGTTTAGGCATACCAGCACACCAATGCTTTTTTTCATTTTTGTTTGGGACATCCTTGGGTAAACCTTTAATGTTTGATGTTCTTTTTGTTCTTTGTTCAGCGCTTTGAACTGTTGGTAATTCCCTCAGGGAAAGTCTGCAGAAATGCAGATTTGTGGAAAGTGGCCATAAAGGGCTCAAAAGCTGTGAGAGAGCCCTCATGCGCTTCACGTTTTGACAGCGGGACACTGGGACTGGGCCAGTAATGCTATGATACGGTTTCAGATCAACTGTAGTGTCCAGTTACTAACTGATTTCCAATCAAGGGCGTGTAGGCCCACTAAAAGTTTTCCACAAAGGATGGTCTCATGTGTCCTCTCTCCTTGCTCTTCAGACCAGAAATAACAGCTTTGAGATGGCTGTCAAGATAGCAGACTGGTGCAATCAAATAAGGGAAATGGGATATAAACTTAAAAAGTACTGAAATACACTACATCCTCTAATTCTTCCTGTCCTGCATGGAACAGTGTGTGTGTTATTAGTAAGACAAACCTTTTCATTTTGACCTACAGTGTGTATATTCTTATAATACTCCTGCTGCTGTACTGTACAGTCTCAGCAGCGCTATCAGTGCTTGTGCTTCAGTAGCATGTATTGCTGTTTCTGCTGCTAACCCAGCACACGAGGCCCAGACCGGTCATAAGCCAGTTCTCTAACACTGCTGAGAGAAAACGCTGGCCTCGACTGTGTCTAATCAGGCCTCGTGGCCACACAGTAGATCACAAGGGAAGGGCAATAATTTGAGATGTTTAATGGTCCCCTGTAGCTAGCAGATGTAAATTGAATTTATTTACTTTGCGGTTGCATTGTGATATGGCTTTGATGTGAAATGGCTCCGCTCGGATCAAACTTCATCTCTAATCTCGTTTGCTCTCGGAGAGCATTTATTTTCTGCTGACCACTGGCCTCGCATTGCTGTGAGGAGCTGACAAACTCTGCAGAGATTAGCGGATCCCGCAGCTCCGTTTCCGGGCTTCGCTCCGAGGCAGCTGCAATTTTCTGTTGTTGGACACTTTGTGGGGAAAAGACATGAGGCTGTGCAATGATTCATTTATGGTACATATGCTGTTATTGTCTGAAAAGGTCAACACAGTCACAGAGATAAATGCCAGACCATCATAAACATTTCCACACTTTTACCTAAAGGCAGATACTGAAATTAACAGCGAGCTGATTCAGGCTTTAACAACATACGGCTTTGAACACAACATTAAAATTAGATCAGACTACTTGTCAGTTCAGTCTTGTACTTTGAGATAAAACATGTCAGTACCTACTGAAGATAATTCTGTGAAATTAAGGATTTTTATAAGACTTTAGTCTTCTCCTCTTTGTCTCATGAAGAAAAAATATGTCACTATGATGTGTGTGCTTTTTTAAACTTATTTTCTTTCCCTCTATGAAGTGCAGTCATACAGTACAGTCACTTGTTCAGAGACAGTACAGGCATCGTCACCATGTCCATATAGTTAAAAATAAAAGAAACAAGGGTATGAATAGTGACAGAGAAAACAGAAAATACTTAAACATAAAAGAAACATCTATTGCTCATATTTAAGTGAAAAAAAAAATCTGCATCAACTGTTTCATCACATGAATTGAAAAAACATCCTTAAGCTTCTCCCTCCATTCAGGGACTTGCATTAGTCGTCTGAATGTTGTTTTTTTTACATCTGTAATATTCAAAATGTAAAGCAAGACAGCACCAATGTCCTGATTCATTAGGGCAGTCCCAAAATAAAGCTGTGTGTTTTTAATTGTTTTTGGATGACAGAGACATAGATGAATGAGATAAATCAAGTTACAGATGCAGGGACAATACAGTTTGTAGGACGAATTCACTGACAATAACAAAAATGTGTTACAGCTGAAATTGTCACTAAAATACCCAATTAATTTACTTTAGAATTATCTGCAACTCATGTTTCAGCTTTCCTGTATCCAGATGCAGTTTGAAGAATGGCTGCTTTTTCTTTTAAATTTGACCATGAAAAAAAAAAAGACAAGGAAGCATCAAAACCATCAAATACTGCATTTAAAGACTCCTTTAACTACTATAGTTTTATATATATATATATTATATATATTGCATTTTAAAATAAAAATAAAAATATTTTCTTTTTTTTTTTTTTAAAAACACTGCTGCATTAATCCTGCAGTATCGCTGAATGATTTCTGTTCTTATTTAAAATGAATCGTATTTAAATAACAGAGCAAATAAACAGAACGAATGAGGAAGAGCCAGTGCATCAGAGGTGGTTTTAAATATGATCATATTCGCCTCATGTGCTGTTTCAACTGTATTCCAGACAGTTTCTGCACTGTCCTCATTTCACGGATCCACTGGGAGAGCAGTCTGAGTCTTGACAGAGAGAGAACGGCGGAGAAAAACAAAGAAAGAATGAGGAAACCTACAGTATGTGCTCCGTGGAGGATCCACTGGGGCTGCACCCCTCTTCTCTGTCCTCATGAGGCCATCAACTATGATAAATAGCCGGCAGGAAGGAAAGGGTGAAAGCACAGAAACACCCACATAGATCCAACACAACCCAGAGGAGAACAGATCATGCAGGATGAGGAGAACAGAAAAAGAAACCACGAGAAACAAATTGCCATCAGACTGTCATGTAATCTGTGTTGCAGTAAAAATGCCCCTCTTTTCTTATTCCCCCACTCCCCGAGAGTCAATGAGCCAGCAACCCCCACACCCATCCTCCACCCCTGCAATCCATTTTATTTATGCTTTATTGCTGCAGCCTAACCAGAGGGGGGGCTCTGGCTGTGGGATGTGGACGTGTTGTTATAGCAAGATCACCCTGCCGCTTCTCTTTCAATTAGCCTAACATGGTACAGAGTGCTGGACCTCCCACTCAGAAGTAAATCACCCAGTAGCAGCGAGAGCCCTGGTCCACTGATGGTCCACTGAGCTGCTCTACAGACCAATGAAACAATGTGTGCGCTTTCTAATGACATAACGACTAAGGAGCCAATCAAGTGGGCCAGCAGGTGATCGGCTAATGCTAACGTCTTTACTGCAGCCCACTGTTGTGAATCATGCAATTATGCACTGTCCACTCCTCTAATGGACTGAGATGTTTGGCCTGAGGGTGACAATTCTAAGACAGTCAGTCCAACACAAGCTATTTCAACAACTAGCCAGACTTTCATAAAATCTGACATGGTAACCTAAAAAGATCTTAAGAAAAATGTAAAGAAGGACCACCAGAACACTTATCAGAGGGTCCAAATAAAACAAATGAGGCTGGAATGACTCCTGGAAAAAACATACTAACTTAGTATTTTTAGAGAGAAATTCCACTGTTGGTGGAATTTCTTTTTTAGATATTTGGCTTCAGTTTTGGAGCTGAAGCCCTTGCCCCTTGGTTAAAACTAGCTATTTTAACACTAAAACAGTGTCCTTGTTTGGTTGCACAACAGAGACGCAAGGTTCTTCTTAAACCAGCATCATATGGAAAGAAACATTGTGCGCTGTCCATGGTCCTGAATCTTAAAAACCCATGTGGTGTTTGAATGTAATTAAAGTGATACATTAATAATCATATTTTTTGAGCTTAACTTAATTGTAATGAAACACATCAATTATACTGATAATACACATAAAATTTTGCAAAACTCTGGAATTGTATATCTTAAAATATTTTTAGCAATTAGCTACTTTGTTTGTCATTTTGAACTAATGTGCTAAACAACCTAAGTCATGTCATGTCCTTCATCTAAGTTTTTTTGGTGTGAAGGTTTAATGAAGTCTTACACAGCCTACAGTATGTGAAAGTAGGAGTTTATTAAAGCCCTGCTTGACTTCCTGGCCTTTTGGGAACCTTATGTGCCTCTGCACAATTCTATTAATGATCTCAGGTCAAGGTAAATGCAGTCTGTGAAATCCCAACTACAGAAGAGCCAGAGGCCAAACAATGAAGGGTTGAATGAATTTTTGGTGCAGCGGATATTGTGTGACTCCTTTCAGTTGGAGGTTCTAAGTCATTTTTGATTTCCTCCAGCAAATTAAAAGTAGTAATACTGTAAAGTAACACTTATACCACACGCTGTTCACGGCTCCTCCTTCTGCAACTGTAACGGCCATGATAAGCACAAAATGGGTGCTTGTCGTGGCTTTTTGGTGTTAAATAATGGAACACTTGGCAGTAAATTGGCTAACCTTCCCAAAATTCTACAGTCTGAAAGGAAATGCCGACAGACAGGGAGGCAATAAGACTTGCCGCAAAAATCACTGTGCATCTTTAGTAAATTCTGACAATTGAGTAATAACAACAAAAGAGAGCTTGCACTGCCATAAAGCATTAGTAAATCTATACAGAACTATGAATGCAGACTGTGGCATGCTTTTGACAGATGTGTAAAGATTCACATGATTCACCGATATGACTTGGAAACCAATGCTAACTGATACGACTACATCGATATGCAGACCCCTGAATCGATTTAATGCACCATGAACTGAACGATGGCCTGATGAAACTGAATTTGCTGCTAATTCTTCGCAGTGTCCACTCTTGGGCCAATATCGTGTCAACTCGCATTGACCTTTTACCTTTTATGAGAGTAACGTTAGTATTTATGTAACGTAGTCAGACAGCATGTTCAACAACGCAGACACAGTTGGGAAGAATTTGAGGTTTTATAAGTTTTAAGAACTTGGAAGACCACTTTCTATTTGTAAGCTCAATAGAACAGTGATTAAGTCAAATGGTAGAACAACAAATCTTAACAAGACAAAGACGCAAATATTCATGACTTTTCCAGCCAAAACTTAGCCAAAAGTGTATCATTCCCGAATCATATCGTAGCCCCATGTATCTAGATGTGTATTGAATCAAAGGGAGATGCACATAACTAGCTTTTGTAAAGGAATTAAGTTCTTTTGCTATATGTTAATTTGTATTATGCATTCAAATAAATTTGAACCTGAAAGTTGTTGCACACCTTCAGTTTGCTGTCCTGCATCATGACAGCCCTGCAGATGTTCTATATTTACAGCACTGTGAAATTTCCTTTTGCTAACAGAGACAAATGGTCTATTAGCAGTCTTGCATTTTACATGGACTGATGAAAAATAGATACATCTTCCTCGCTGCCCGGACATCAATAAGAAACTGACAGAGGAGATTCATTTATGCCTCGCTCATCAGAGCTCATTGAGAATAATTGGGCGTGACAGGCTTGTACAGGACAGGACACTGTGGGTGGGAAATTTCCCTCTGTGATGAGATTCAATTTCACACAATGTCATAACCTCCATCGTGGTGGAATGTGGTTGGGCTTTGAAATGCAGAGACTGTATAGGGACTGATGTTTTCCTACTGTACATAGCCAACTCCAAAGAGCAAAAATCTTAAAATAGACCCGTCTGGACCACATGGGTGTGAGACATGATATTAGATTCAAAGCAGTCGACCTATATTCAACTTGGATTTGATGCCGTAAATAAGAATTTGTCATCGTTTATAGAGAACAAAAAAATAAATCATTCTTCTGAGGGATTTATTATCGTTTTGGTGATATGACAGCTCATCTGAGTCAGTGGGAGAATGGAGTGCAAATAAGACGCAATAAAAGGAAGATAGACATGAATGTTGTCCAAAAATAATCCAGGAATGTGAAAAAATATGCATGATTTCTTTAAGTGTCTGTTCTCATGCGCAGTCCTAGTTATTTCTCTGAGAAAAGTGAACCTAATACGTAGGACTGCTACAGTGAAAAGTGAACTATGACACTGCTTAATTTCACATTTAAAAGCTGCTCCGTTTCTATGGAAATTCAACCTCTCATTTTCACTTTAACACAGCGGGTGCTTAAACAAATGAGCCTATAAATAACAGCAGCTTCATGACTGCTGTCACATTTTGTCTTACCGCTCCCTACCTATTAATTTGAGATCAAAACCGGTTTCATTTCAAAATGAGCCTCGATGACACTGCTACCTTCGTGCAGCGGCTGCCGGCAGGAAAAGTTAGACTGGTGGCAACTTTTATTTCACATTTAAATGAGGTGATTTTCAGAGTGTGGCTTAAATCCAAATGCTCTGCTAAAATGGGCGTTCGGTTTACTGTTTTGCCGTTTCAGGTCTGATTTAAAGTCTGTACTGCTTTTTCATAATGAGGTTGAAGGCCACTCGCGAGGATAACAAGAACGGGCCAAATTAGAATGAAAAGAAAGAAAAGAGGAAAACAGCACATGCACAAAGAGCATCGATATTGTTTTGTTGGTTATTTATCACATGTTGGCTTCTTCCCGGGTGTACGTATTGGCTGATGCTGCGGAGCTAAAGAGATTAAAAAGCTTAACAGAGGAGTTTTCAGGCCAGCCAAAACAGCCTCACAGCTATAGTCTGCTTCCAAAGGAGGTACATTCAGTATTTGCACCTGTTCTCTACATACAACATATGATTTACTGGTGTTTTCCAATTAAAAATGTTGCTTTGGACTGAAATCGTGATCCACAGAATATCCTGTAGCTTCCTTTCATTGGCTAGCATTGGCTGGCCTTTCAGGTGATGTAACATTAATGCAGCAACCGTGGCTAAACAAAGTTTTTTACTCCATTATTTAAAAAATGCAAGAGTTGAGGAAGGGAGTACTCTTGATGCTGAGTTGAGCTTCTGTTTCCCAGCACCTAGCTACCTACCTGAATAGGAAATAGCGTTACAACTTTGGAAACAAGTTTAAAAAGTTCTTTTGTAGAATTTTGTAGACGTTTTCTCAACTTTCAGAACAGTGGTAAGTGTTTTTAGACACCTTTTAGAATTTGTCAAACATCAAAGGGAAATGACTTTTTAGAGAAACCCATGTTTAGCTCTGTTGTTTAGTGACATCTAGCAACCCAGTAGCACCCCACATCGTCATATAGTTAAATTCAAATGACACGATGGAGCAAGGCGGATTATGTAGTTATAAAGCCACAAAATTCACAAAATAGAAAACATCCTAGTGTTGTACCACGTGTAAAATGATTCGATTTTGAGGAGAGTTATTGTATGTGTTATAACCCAGTGATTTGTACTGTGCAAATGTAGTAATGGTTCGCAAGTTACTGTATTCAAACAAATACCTACAATTTCAAACTAGTGAAAAGGATTTTGATTATAGACAACCATGCTCTTGAATTGTATTAATCTTCACAAGCATGTCTTATTTTAGACAACTAAAATAAAAGAAATAATGATCAATGCAAAACAGCAAAATAGAAATGAAGGTAAAATCAGCTTTGTTTTTGTTTTCCCTCAGTGTTAATGTTTCATGGTGTACAAGAACAAAATATCTTAAAATGCACAATATGAGACCTTTAATAAATTATTAACATATCATTTTATAAATCATACTTGATGTCATTGCATTCTTTCATCCTCACCATACCTGAAAGACTCAAACAAAAACTAGTCAATTCTGCAAAATAAAAAACTCATAAAAACTAAAACTGAACTGAAAACAAAAACCAAACACAAAGACTAAAATAAAAACGAACATCTCAGCACTATAAAAACTCTAGTGCACACGTCTATATGCATATGCATGCACGCATGCATCCCCCCAGAGCAATCCACACATATCTCCTTCTCCTTCAGATTTATCTCCTCTTGGTTCTTTGGGAATTGGAGTTTCTGCAAAAATTTGCATTGTTTTTTGTTTGTTTGCTTCAGTTCTTGTAGAAAAAATAGCAATAAAGTTAAATATGAGAAAAAATAACATACAAAAAATTAAGAGGTTGGTGCACTCATCCTCTTAGTATTTGCTGATTTAAAGTAGCATTTGAAGGCTTGTTTAAGCTTACCTGTCTGTTTAAAATACTTTACGTTTTAAAAACACCAAGCCAGACATAGTATTCCATCGCTCTCAACACACGTAGACTTGGTGGACGTTATTGTGGACCTTCAGTGACACCTGTGACACCAGGGCAGCAGTGCAAAAAGATAACACGATCACTGCCTTAACTGATTATGAAGACTTCACATCCAAAGTGATGGCTTGCTAAGGATAGGTTATGCAGAGATACCCGATGGAGAGGCAGTTCTTTTGAGATTGTTCATGTCGCGCCAGGTAAATATTTTGTTCTTTTGTTATGTTTCATTTTCAGTGTTAAAGCTTACATTGTGTTTGGGTCAAACTTGGACTGTTTTCAAGTACAGATGAGTAGAAAAACATGTCTTTCATTTTATTTCTTTTTTAAGATTATTTTTGCGCAATTTATAAACCTTTATTTTGACAGCAGAAGCAGAGAGAGAAAGGAAATATAAGCAAAGAGACTAAGATAATGACGTGCAGCAAATGGTCCAGCGAAATGGGAATCAAACTGAGAATCACTGCTCAGGGCATTTGCACCCATATGGTACCAGTCAGTTATAGGGTATAGCCCACCTCCCACCTTTCCATTTTTCTGATCAAAACAAGGCTTCATTATATCCAGGAGTTTACTGAATACAATAAAACACATTCTGAACTTTTTTTCTTTTTTTAACACGCCTATAAAATACATTTACACCTGTGGTGCAAATTGTGGCGGTAGTAATTATGGGTTGTTTATGCAGATAAATAAATAGTAAACTTCGCCAAACCATCACGAATAATAATATTTTGCAATGATATTTAATTTATGTTTCATGCCAAGAAAGCGACTTGAATTCAATTATAGAGCAAATATGATCCCCCACACACACGCCCACTCTCTCTCTTTCACTTTTCACTTGAAGCCAAATTACTCTGGCTACGTGAGCTGCTATTGTATCCTGCTTTTGTGACATTTACCTGCTGATCAACTACCACA
Organism: Coranthus polyacanthus; assembly: GCA_037367275.1. Lineage (NCBI taxonomy): Eukaryota > Metazoa > Chordata > Actinopteri > Kurtiformes > Apogonidae > Coranthus > Coranthus polyacanthus. The sequence goes on along the minus strand of JAPQRN010000006.1, from coordinate 4,565,182 downwards.
TTCATCTCCTCCTATACATTAGATGACGTTTTAATAGTGGGTTAAAAACTAATTTATCTGAAAGGTGACCGTTTGAACACAAATCACACCAATAAATCTACTTAAAAGACAAAAAAATTACCTTCGGGAACAAAATGGATTTTTAGTTCGGCCCATGTTCCAGTGATCGACACAGAGGGAGGCAGGATATATGATTGTGCAGAGCCAACCTGACCTCACCATAAAAAATGACAATATTGGTACATTTTTGAAAGGGTTTAAAAGCACGTAGGCAACAGGGAGTAATGGTGGTCTGGTGACATTGTTAAATAGGGACAAACCTTAGATGGAGGTGCTTGGGGATGGTTATGGCGGAGTAACAAACTCTCTGGACTTAAACACGGGAGACCAGTGTCATGCCCTATTTCCAACTGAGGGTAAATACTGTGTTTACCAAACAGAAGAGGATTAGCATCAGTGAACACCTCAAGTCTCAGACTCACCAAGATCTTGGCGTGTTAATAGACTCAGATCCCTCCAGCTAAAACCATATCAAAGTAATCACCAAAACAGCTTTCTACTAACTTATAAACATCGATTTTTGCGTCCTCAAAAGACCATGAGAAGCACAAAGAGAATAGAGCACTCTCCAATTCTAAAATCTGCACACTGGCTTCCAGCGCTGCTACTAGTTTACAAATACGTGAAAGGTTTCGGCCCAGAATACATGTGTGATATGTTTGAAGAATATAAACCAAGAAGGACTGTTAGATCTATGGACTGAGGTCAGTTAGTAGAGCCCAGAGTCCTAACTAAACATGATGAAACAGTAATGAACTGTTCTGCTGAAAACAACTGGAGCAAACTGCCAAGTAGAGCTTAGTTTGCCCCAGATTGAGAAACATTTCTCTTTCCATGTGCCTGTGATTGGACTCAATACCTTAGATCCTATTTTTATTGAGCTGTAAGCCTTAATTGGTCTAATTGTTATGGAGTACTGTTTATTTTAATGACACACAAGTTTGTAATTATATTACTTTATCAGTACATTGAATTGCCTTTGTGTACTCTCACTTAGCCAGGCCTATCGCTGTGACACTGACACTGGCACCATCCACCATCATTCTGGAATAGAGGTAAAAGCTCTTGTTTGGTTGTATTTCTTTAAACAAATCACACTCGTCTTGGGGGGAGCTAAGCACAGGATGCAGCGGCAATGCCTTTGCAAAATAAGTGTTGGAGGAGATGTGTTCGTGGAGAGGCAAGTCGTGTTAAAATAGATGAAGACTTTGAAAATGGTAACATGTCAATGACGTAGTCAGCATCAGTCGGCCAGTTATTCCAGCCTTTATATATAATGCACTT